>LPNX010261376.1:509820-524557 GCA_001517045.1 Pseudotsuga menziesii | reverse complement strand
TAACCAGACCTCAAGTCAATCTTGGAAAATACCTTTGCTCCTCTCATTTGATCAAAGAGGTCATCAATCCTAGGCAAAGGGTATTTATTCTTCATAGTAACCTTATTCAATTGTCTGTAGTCAATACATAACCTGAGTGTACCATCTTTCTTCTTTACAAACAGAACTGGTGCTCCCCAAGGGGACACACTCAGCTGGATATACTTCTTTTCCAACAACTCTTGTAGTTGCATCTTCAACTCTAGCATCTCCGGTGTACTCATCCTATAGGGTGCCTTGGACACTAGTGCTGCTCTTGGCACAAGTTCAATAGTAAAATCAATGTCCCTCTTTGGAGGAAGCCCTGGAATCTCATCAGGAAACACATCCCTAAATTCTTGTAACACCTGATAGTCCTCCAACCTAGGAGTTTCATCTCTCGTTTCCTCCAAAATCTGAGCTGCATACAACTGGAAACCCTTCCTACAGAACTTCTTTAACTGCATTGCTGAAACCTACCTCACTGAAATTACCTTTGGAATACCTTTCACAAATACTAGGTTTCCTTCTTCATTCATGCATTCCAAAGTCTTATTGTAACAGTCAAGCTTCACCCGGTGAGCTTCTAACCAATCCATTCCAATGAGAACATCATAGGAACCAAGCGGTAGAACATTCAGATCTACACTCGTGACCAATCCATTCATGACCAATGGACATTTCTCTACCACTTCACTGACCTTCCTCTTAGTTCGAGTGGCTAGCTAAACTAACCAAGACTTCCTATGCTTTACTTTCTTAAAAGCACAAATCTCCACTACTCTAGGAGTAATGTAATTGTGTGTAGAACCAGGGTCAATCAAAATAGAAATAGATTGCTCAACAATCTTACCTGCTACTTCAACCATAGCTGACTGGTGGTCTGCTTGACGGTCCTCCAGTGCTGCATAAATCCTAGGAATTTCCCTTGCTACCTGACCCACTGTTTCTGCTCCTTGAACGTTATAAGCTGGTCTTGCACTCTCATTCTCGAGTGGACAATTCCTGTGCATGTGGGGTCTTTCACATTTCCAACATTGAAGTGGTCCTCTGTTCTGTTGTGGATCCTTAGGCCTTTCTCCGGTCACTCCAACTGGCTTACCTACAGCTTGAGATGGCTACTTCTGTTGATCCCTGAAGCTAGAAGGTTTGAAACCTTTCTTCCTTTGGTCAAACTTCTCATTCTTCTTGTCCTTCCATGCCTTATGGTAATCCGGCTTACCTTTGCTTTGCTCATAACAATACTTAGATTTTCTTATCACTTCTTCAAGAGTTCTTCGTTCATAAAACTCAATTCTATCTTTGTAAGACTGAGGTAATCCACTCAGAAAACGCTGGACCTTCACTTTTTCATCTCTGATGTATCGGACATACCTCAACAGCTCCAAAAACTTATTTGCGTATTCTTCCATGGTCTGCTGTCCCAATCTCAACTCATGGAACTCCTTAATCTTGTCATCATAATACCTGTCAGAGAGGTACTTCTGCTTGAAATACTTCTTGAACTGTTTCCACTTAAGTCTCCTTTCACTGATCCTCTTTACTTGCTTGAAGTGTTCCCGCCAAATGGATGCCCTCCCATTTAGATTGAATATGGCAACTCTTGCCTTCATGTTTCCTGAATAATCATGCACTTGAAAGTACTTCTTTATCCCAAGAAGCCAAGCTTCAGCCTCTTGTCCAGTCTTTACCTCACCATCAAATGTAGGAGGTTTAGCTTTCTTAAATTCATCTCGAGAGCGATCCCTATGGGGTCTCTTTCTTTTCCTTTTATGAGAAGAAAATATTGAATCCCTGCTGGATTCTTCAGAATCAGATGATCCACTAGAAGTCCTTATCCTTCTCCTAGTACTGCTCTCACTGCCCTCTGGTCTTGCTGTACCTCGTCCAGAGTCTATCTTTCTCTACAAATCTATCAAACTCTGCAACATAGCAGCATTCAACTGATGCTGCTCTTCCTGGGCTTTAATCAAGCTTCTCATGGTAGCTGCAACATCTAACGGTGTCTCTTGGAATCTCCTTCCATTAGAATCAATGTCATCATTTCTATTACGGACATTTTCTCCCATGGCATCTTCTGCTCGCTCATAAGAATCCCGAGCATCATACCCATCATGGGTTCTCATACTGAACCACCACTTACTTATCAAACTGCACTACCTGGAATACTGCTCTTGAAGGTGACTATGATTCTGTAGACGTGTTAGTAACACAAATGTTATATGCATAACATTGAAATAAATAAGAATCACTTACCTTCTCTTGGAATAACCATAAAATAACAAGTTAACCCAAACATAGAATTTTCTTCCTCAAGAACGTCTGTCTGAAGGGGATGACGGGGGTCAAGGGGGCTTGCCCCCTTGTGGCTTCGGTGGGTCGAGGGCAGCGCCCTCGTTCTTTTTTTTGTTGTAAATCATTAGTTTTCGCGCAATCTGGCGCATAAGATCGCTGCCACTTTTCTCCTTCTCAGCCCACGAAAATCCACTGAAAAACCACTGAAAATCGGTCAAAATTCATTAAGAAATTCTACTGAAAACTCAACATCTTCTCTTTGTAAAAATCGGATCCCATTTCAACTATTGAATCGGCTCCCCTTTTGACTAAATCTCCCGCACAATCGGCTCCTCTTTCACTAAATCTCCCGCAGAATCGACTCCTCTTTTCACTAAATCTCCCGCAGAATCAGCTTCTGGAACCACTAATTCTTCCGCAACGACGGCTCTTGGAACCACTAATTCTTCCGCAACGGTGGCTCTTGGAACCACTAATTCTTCCGCAACGGTGGCTCTTGGAACCACTAATCATTCCAACGTTTCGACGGTCTCTCTCGTCGGAAGACTTAACGCTTTGGCTTCCGCAACGGCGGCTCACAGAACACTTTCTTCTTCTGATCGGCATTGGCAGTCTTTCTCGTCGGAAGACTTAGTGCTTTCGCTTCCGCAACGACGGCTCACGAAACACTTTCTTCTTCCGATCGACGTCGGCTGTCTTTCTCGTCGGAAGACTTAGTGCTTTTGCTTCCTCAACGACGGCTCACAGAACACTTTCTTCTTCCGATCGACGCTTACTTAGAACAATTTTAAACTTTTCGGCGTCGGTGGCCTTTCTAGTCGGAAGCCTTAGTGCTTTGGCTTCCGCAACGGCGGAAGTCCCTTCCGCTAATTGTTTTGATGCGGAACACTTGGACAAAATTTCTCAAAATTTTCCCTCCAAACATCCCTCCGTCGGGCGTGCTTTTGCTAGCTCTTCCGCTACAGCGGAAGTCTCTTTGCCTAGCTCTTCCGCAACGGTGGAAGTCTTTCCTGCTAGTGGCTCGACCGCTCAACACTTAGACAATTTTTTGAATTTTTCCAGTCTGATTCTACTGGGCAGAAAGGAACACTACCTCTGTCACTACATCATTCAAGGCTCATTCAGGCCCATGCTTGCAACATGAGCTCTGATACCATACTGTCACATCCCCAACCCCCCGATCGACGAAGAGGACACGATCACCATGGCGTTAACCATGCGGGCTAAGAGCCCATGAACATGTACATGAATAAAATTGCATAAACAGAATGCTGCAGGGAATGCATTAAGGTAAAACATGCACAAATGCCATTGTTCATCATACATAGCTACAATTATGTATTTTGCACAACGGAATTAACGTGCATTCATTCAAGCATTTACTTAACATGTTCATCATAATCATTAACAGAAAATGAGGTTGCAGAAGTAAAAGTAGGCAAGATTACTTATCTTATGAAAACTCCTTCCGCAACCCGCTACGTCACTGTAACATTCCACCCAACCATAGGCCAGCGTGCTCCTTAATCTCTTAGCAGCGCTACCACCCCTGAGCTGGGCATGATTCTCCAAGGAATAAGGGAACAAGCAAGCTTACACATAGCCATGGATACACAAAACACAGCCAAGCCAACACAGTTGGGTTTATCAGGCCATCCAGGAGTGGAAAAGGTTAAATGCTAAGCTGGTGAGCCCATTACAGAGCTAGGAACACCTACACCAGAACTAGCTTGACTTCTAGGACACCCACACACACCCAACACAAGGAATCAATCCCTTCTCTGCTACACAGTCCCTCAGGCCTTGCATTCCCTTCCAGTGCTATTCAGGGGTTGTGGAGAAGAAAGCTATCCCTCTAGCTCTATCTATGTGGTTTCCAGCACACCAGGTTTATCAAGCAAACCAAGCCCCCATCCCTTCTCCCCTCACAGTCCGAAGACCAACCATTGCACGCAAGCAATTAATCCACAATTGCAGCTTAACAGGGAAAAATGACTCTTGAGTCGTCCTTGGCCCTATCGTGGCCAAAATGACTACAACAATACAGTCCTAAACGTATCAATGGGCAAGCTCACAACAGGGGAAAAACAACAGCCCACCCTTGGGAAATGAAGTCACTGGTAAAAACATACATAAGCACGCCGAGGAAGAGAAAAATACCGACTTTCAAACTGTGCGTGAGATGAGCAGACTCCCGTCCCAAAATATAAAGAAGACCCCAACAACCACCACGTGAGGGAGACCACAGTCAACATAGCAAATCGTGGATGAAAACGCATAGCTCCCAGCTCGCTGTGTGAGTCCAAAACAGAAGAATACCTGTACGTGAGAACAACGAACAGACAATGGTTCATGCACGAAGATGAATAGCTCCCAGCTTGTGCATGGATGAACAGACTACAGAGAGGATGTAATTAGATGTGCGTGAGTGTTCAGCACATGCGTGGAGAGGATAATGTGTCCGCGGGAGTGAAAACCAGGCAATTCCTGTGCGTGGAGGTGAATAGACAATCCTGAGGCCTGCGTAGTGGAGAGTGCGTGAAGGTTTTTCTTGCCATAGTGAAGTCAAACGTGGATGGGGTGTGCGTGGAGGCAAGGGCTGACAGTCCTGCCACCCCACTCCCAAAACAATAACTGCCTCAACCACCACCAGCAATTCTTAATGGAGGTGGTTGGGTAAACAAAGAAAGGTGACACATGGATTTTTACCCCCATTGGCCAAGGTTTGACAAATTTCCCCACCCTTATCCTTGTGAAAATCATGCCCCTTTCTCATTTTAGTTGCCGCGATCGTAGCTGGTCGGGTTCATTTAATTAATTATAGATGCATATTTACATGATGGCAAACATAATATATGTCGCATGCCCCGATATACCATCGGTGACAAGTTTAAATCCAAAACATAGCATAACCGATCAATGTTGGGGCCTTGGCCTTTAGCTCCACACTGTGATCATTACAATATATACATCATGTACATCTAATGCAATGGGGTAAAAACCGGGGGTGTGACAAATAATCTTAAACCTACAGGTAAAGTTGGCTAAGTATCATGATATCAACATGACAATGGATGTATTAGTAATTTATGTACCAAACAATTGGGGGATGCTCCTATCCATGAAGTGGTCTTCAACCTTAGGAGGACACATCCAAATGTATTAGACATATGCAATTATACATGCATCAGAAAACACAAGGGTTATACTTCATAGAGAAAAATAAAGGAATCATCATGTTGAAAATCCAATAAACCTTCAAACAAATTTGTGCATAGTACCGACAACTTTGGAAATTATTCCATCTTATGTAACTTCATGGATCCTATTACAGAAAAGTTAAAGGATGAAAAGGTAGATGACATTTGGCAAATGTATTTTGACGAGGAATATTCTAAAGCTGGAAAAGGGGCATGAATTGTGATAATCTATCCTTCTAAACAAACCTTCAACCTTGCATTTAGATTGGATTTTGAAGCATCAAACAATGTAGTTGAGTATGAAGCATTGTTTCTAGGACTAGAAACAACCAAGGACATGGCTATAAAGATGTTGAACATAAACGTGATTTATACTTAGTCATCCTCCAACTTAAGAACAAGTATAAGTGTAAGAGTGATAGACTAAAGAAATATAGGAATGCTATATGGGATACTATGGAATGGTTTGATGCACTTAATCTTCAGGAAATCCCTAGAGAACTGAATGTTTTGGAAGATAAGTTAGCGATAGTAGAATCCACCCTTCAACCTTTAGAATTGATGATTAATGACAATGGTAAAATGGAAATTAATTTCAGGCCTTCAATTTTTGATAATGTAGATCATTGGCTGGTATTTAATGATGATGAGCAACTCTTAAGGTCCATCAATAATATTCAGGAATTTGAGGATTGCGAGATCAGATATTAACAGGAGGGTAAATTTTATCAAGAGCATGAGGAGAATGTAAGAAATCATATTCCAAGTAGCCTCATAGCATTCGAGAAGTTGTTTGATAGATATGATCGACATAAAAATAAAAAAGAGACAATCAAGATTGGGGATTATGTGGAAATCAATATTGGTACAAATAAAGACCCCGAGTTAATAAAAATTGGAAAAGGAACCTCATAAAAGGAAAGGAATAATTTAATCAATCTAATAAAAGAATATAGAGATTTTTTGGCCTTTAGCTATGATGAACTTAAGGCTTATTGGGAAGATGTGTTACAGCACACCATTCCCCATAAATAAGAATCTAAAGAAGTCAAATCTTTTCGACAAAAACTTAGGCGAATAAATCCTAAGTTGGACCCTATTCTTTAGAAGGAATTATAGAAGATGTTAGCAGTAGGGATTATAGCACCTACAAGACATTCATCATGGTGCTCCAACTTAGAAGTTGTTAGAAAGAAGAATGGGTAAAAAATAATATGCATAGATTTGAGGAATCTTAACATATCATGCAAAACATAACTACCCATTTCCTAACATGGAAACCTTTCTTCAAAGAGTAAGGGGTTCATGAATGATGTCCACGTTGGATTGTTTCTTTGGATATAATCAAGTATTGGTCAACAAGGAATATCAACATAAAACAACATTCACCACACCCTGGGGCACTTATAAGTTTTTAAGTATGCCTTTTGGCTTATTAAATGCGGGTGTCATTTTCCATAGGGCCATGGATTTTTCCTTTAAGGAGATCATAGGTATAATTATCAAGATACATCAAGATGACTTAACCGTATTTTCAAAGGAATGATATGACCACATAAGTAATCTAAGGAAATTGTTAATATGATGTCGTAAATATGACATCTCTTTAAATCCTGCCAATTCAATATTTGGGGTTAACGAAG
The DNA here is from genome assembly GCA_001517045.1 of Pseudotsuga menziesii. NCBI lineage: Eukaryota > Viridiplantae > Streptophyta > Pinopsida > Pinales > Pinaceae > Pseudotsuga > Pseudotsuga menziesii. Next base: position 517,401 of record LPNX010261376.1, on the reverse strand, counting down.
GCAAGTTGTTGGGACATATCATATCAAAGGATGGGGCCAAGATTGACCCAAAATGTGTAGAAGCTATTAAGAAAGTCCCCTTTCCCCTGAATTTAAAATATCTCCAATCATTCAACGGTTAGATAAACTTCATAAGGAGATTCATATCAAAATTAGAAGAATTAATCAAGCCTATACAAAAATTGTTAAAGAAAGTTGACAAATTTGAACGACCAGGTGAAGAAAAATATTCTTTCAAATTTATCAAAGATGTTATATCTAAGTCACCAGTTCTAATCAGTCTGGATTACTCCAAGGAATTTCATATATTCTCTCTTGCTTCATAATACACCATTACTAGTGTCTTACTTCAGAAAAATAACGAAGGACAAGAGAAACCTATAGCCTTCATGAGTAGATCCTTGCAACATTCAGAGTTGAAGTATACCACTATCGAAAAATAGGCATATGATCTTGTCAAGTCCCTTAAACACTTTAGAACTTATGTTGGATACTCAAAGATTGTGGGATATGTACCTCATGTAGTTGTTAAAGACATTTTGTCCCAACAAGATTGTCTAGGCATAAGGGGAAAATGGGTTTCAAAGATTCAGGAGTATGACTTAGAAATAAAAACCACTAAGTTAATTAAGGGACAAGGCCTTGCTAAAATGTTAACTCAAGGGAATGAGAAAGCCTTAGGAATGATCTTCCATAACAATAATCCATAGAAAAGTGTATTAGACAAGCTTTATAGATTACAACATATTATAGCAGCAACCTTGGTATTCAAATATCATATGTTTCCTTCATAACCTAACATTCCCTAATAGCAACAAAATTGGTATTCAAATATCATCTTTTTCCTTCATAACCTAACATGCCCTAATCACCTAATTAGCCAAAAAATAAGAGCATTAAAGTTAAAAGCAACTAAATATTGTATACCAAAGGATGGATGGGGTTAGATAAACCCAAATTGTTTAGTACTTAGATGTGTTGATGAACCAAAATCCAAAAGACTCACGATTGAGTTCCATTTAGGATTTTGTTCTAGACATTTTGCAACAAAAACAACAGTCCACAAGATCCTTAGAGCAGGTTATTATTGGATGAGCCTTTTTTCAGACGTGCACCAGTTTGTCAGGAGTTTTCCTCAGTGTCATTTGTTCATTGGGAATAAAAAAATAAAAGCTGTTCCCCTTCAACCAATAGTTACTGAATTCCCTTTCCAGCAGTGGGGGCTTGATTTCATCGGAACCAAAGATTTTGGGGTTGTCGCATACCCTTTTTAATTGAGAGGATCAGTCAGAGCATGTGTCCCTAGATGGAGGCAGATGTTTCTAACTAAGTCATACTTAGTTGGACTTCAAGTGAGCTAGAAAGATCTAAACAAGGTCACTTGTTCATGATTAGAGTTCAGAAGTTCATCAGGCCTTATAGGCCCTTTTATTTTTTGTACCACGTGTTCATACCCCTTGGGGGAATTGTAGTAAATGTGATAGCATGAGAACTGTATGTAAAAGACTCCGCTTCTTAGGACCTAGGAATCAATCCGACAAGCCCACATTGTTTTTTCCCTTGTTAATTGTTGGTTGTTGAACAAATGACTAATATTTTTTGAGTTTTTCACTTATACCTCCAAAGTTGGGGTAGTCGTCTTGGTGTTTAGAAATTAGGAGGTTATTAGAGCCTAAGTATCACTGTATATTATCATGCTAGGCATCAGTATAGAATCGTATGGACATGTCATAGGTACCCCTAAGTTTTTTTAATTCCGAGAAAAATATTTTTTCCGTAAAATTAGGCCATTTTTAATGGTTTAAATCAGAATTTTCAAATTGTAATAAAAGAGTAATTCAAAGGAGGAATTCATCGTGGATATGCTTGTTTTCACACTCATAGCATCTTCTTTACCCTAGGACCCACTTTTCATATGCTTCGGGTGATTGAATTGTCACTTAAAGCATGGTTTCTCTAAAGGTGTGTCAAAACGTTAGTTTAATATTAATGATGTGACACAATGACAAAGTGAAAAGTCATGTGGGGACATGTAAAGTATGTTGAAAAGTCAAAATTTGATGGAAGCGACTTAGTCTAAGTTGGAAATCAGTTAATATATCATGATGGTGTCATGCATAAATGGGTCCCAAATTATTTGATGACGACTCCATCTACTTGAGGATGCACCTACCGTGAGTGCATGAGTCATGTAACATGTTGGGAATCGTAACAAACTCGAGGGACGACACATATGTCATGTGACTTTTTGGAAAGAGTAGCTAAGTGAAGGGACGACGCATATGTAATTTTTGACTTGTTGGAAAGTGTAAAATCAAAGGGTGATGCGCATCATCTTAAGGGACGATTTGGCAGCGTGTTATTGCTTGGAGAGGGATCCGATGTGAGGTAGGAGGTTGCGCCTACCTCTTCATTTCAACCCAAGATCAACTTCAATAATGATCCATGAATCTCTCTTCCAACTAAATCTCACGCCCAACTAACTCGCACTATATCTTCAATGAGTGATGCACCCACCCTCTCTCCCTTTTAGCTATAAATTGAAGTGCTAGCCTCTCTTCCAAGCTAGTTCGAGCTAAAGTAGAAAGTGTGTGCTATTGTAACATGATTATGTTATTGGTATTTTGTTGATAATAAAAGCAAGCTTTGGAGGCTATCATGTGTGGTGCAAAATTGTGTGGATCCAATTTTTCAATGTTTTATTGAGGTAATTGTTTTAGTTACTTCTTTGTTTTTTTTATTTATTGAATTACGCCTTTGAAGGACTAATATAATAATTAGGAAAAGAAGTAGTTATTTAGTTTACTTTATAGTTTCTTTTATATGTGTATGTTTAGAGGCATAGAATGAACATGTTTAATAAGATTATATGCATATGGTTCTAGTTTCTTTTTATATGCATTTTCGAATCTCACGGGTTTTTTGGTGAGTTTGTGATTAAGCTTCCAGGGATATTAGCTTGAAGTAGGATTTGAGTTAGTTTTCTTCCTCTCCATCTTCAACACTTTCAAGACATTTACCCTCAGCATTCCACTGGGAAGTTTATTGGGTGAATCTTTGTTGGGAAACAAGCTCTTTTATACTTCTCATTCTCGTCTTAAGAAAATAAATTTTTTTCTTTGGTTACTTTCCTTGTTTAGGTAGATCTATCTTGTCTTAAAAGTTGAATCTTTCTTTATATCTCATATGCAAGTGTTTTAAATCTTAGATCTTAAATTTCTTAAAAAAATCTTATTTATTCTAGTAGATCTAGCTTAAGAAAGCTCTCTTTTCACAAGCACTTAAAAATACATCTAAAGCCTGCCTTAAAAGTAGTTTTCCTTTGAAGTATTAAATTTTAAATTTATAATTAAGTGCATCATATTGGCCTCCCTAAGAAACAGTCCAAGATCCCAAGGAAAGCTTTCTTTCCTTGGTTACTTTTATGCATTGGTATTATAGATTTAAATTAGGAAATTTTTGTGGATGATCAAAGACACTCTTAAAGTGTTTTTGAGCATATTTAAGGACTAATAGGTCGCTGTTTTTGTCAGGTTTGATGAAAAAGAGAAGGAAGCTCTAGCTGATTTTCTAATAGTTGAACCATTCATAGTTTCTCGGAGCTCCCCTACACGTTTATAGTCATTTTTTTCACTATTTTGTAAACCTTTGGACCCATATAAAAATGACCTAAGTGCATTCTCATCTCTAATATTGTAACCTCGTAATAAGAAATATTTGAGTGAGCTCCTAAGAGCCCACTCCTCAACCCCCTTGGGGGGAGTTGCGTCGATGCACCTTTTTCATGGTTTTTCTTTTGTTAGTGTAGTTTTTCTTTACAGATCTGTATATTTGTTGTTTACAAATTTAGTTTTATTTATTGCAAAGTAATACAAATACTAACCCACTGTGCTATATCGAATTACCGAAATAGAAAATATTTGTGCAATGTAGTAATTAGAAAACCTTTCATTTTTACTTTTAAAATAAACCCCATTTCTTTCTCGAGTACAATTCACAGACAAGGGCTTTACCGACTACTGGTCCTAGAAATATATTCTTGGGTTTTCTTTTCTAACTAAGAAAACAATGCTCTAAAATCCTTAAAATCAACAAGGCTCATTCCTCGTTATGCTCAGGATCTTTGCGGCTTTTACAGACCAGTTGATCACATCTAGAAAGAGATTGAGTGAATATCTCAATTAGATCTCACACTTGCAATTAACTTCCCAAACAATGAAAATATAGCGTTGTGTCACAACAATATTTGAACCCAAAATCTGATGACATTCGACGAAAAATACTATGTCGTCGGATTTCACTTTCAAATTATGAAATTTGATTAAATATTTTTAAATTAATAGAATTACATGTCAAATTTCCGACGTCCCTAATGTCGGATTTATGACATCCCTAATGTCGTATTTTCGATGTCCCTAATGTCATAATTTCGATGTTCCTAGTGTCGGATTTCTGGCCTATATCACATGTTTTTACAACGGTACCTAGGCTCCATGTCATCGGATATCCAACGACCGCTGAATTTGAAAATATATAAATTACAGAAACATTCTGACATGTTTTCTATAGAAGAGACAGTTTGCGAAAATTATTTTATTCTTCGACGGATGGTTTGCGAAAATTATTTTATTCTTTGATGGATGGTTTGCGAAAATTATTTTATTCTTCGACGGACAGTTTGTGGAAATTATTTTATTTTTCGACATACGGTTTGTGGAAATAGTAATGTGTGGAGATTTATTTTTTAAGATCGTCGATAGTCTTCATTCAAGCTCTTTGTGACAAAATGTCAAATATTAATATTCCCGATCCAAAAAAACAAAATCGACAATTGCTTGCTCGAAAAGAAAGGGTGATGGGAAATGTTATTGTCCATGTAGTCAATGCAGGGGCTTTAAGAGGAGAGACATATTGATCACAACAACCATAAAACCTTGTAGGGAACATGGACACACTGAGCGGGGGAATGAATATCATCCATTTATAAGTGTTGCATTATAAAGTTTTTTATATTGATTGCTTTGGTAAATGTATGTATTATTTTCATATTTCTTACATTAACTTATACCTATTGATGTTTTCATGTAATTATAAAGGAAATACATCCTACTACATATCGTCCAGAGGAAGTGCTTTCAGAACAAGTACCGGAGGAACATGGAGCTATGAATAATGGAGAACAAGTTAATGATCATATTGAAGAAGATGATCATACTAATAACATAGTTGAAGATGATGGTACAAATACATTGATCCATGATTCATTTAATGTTAGAATGGATGATGATGATGATGAAAATATTGATGACTTTGATGATGTTCATGATTTACCTCTTCTTGAGAAGGCATACGAACCCCTTTATGAAGGCTCCAACACAAATCTTATCTCTAGTCAGTATTGCTGATAATGAACTTGAATGTTATGAATGGTATTTCAAACATATAACTCACATGGATGTTAATGTATGTAAAAAAATCCATCACATATATATGATTGTGATAAAGGTTATCTTTGTTCCTATAATAATTGTATTGTTGATTCATAAGTCAAATTAATATGGATGAAATGTGTTTCATTAATATTATTTATATATTATATTAACAAGATTTTTATTTTAATTTCTTATAGCTTGATAGCTGAATTTTTGTTACCACTGTCAAATATTTTACCTCATGCATATCGAGATTTATTTGCCATCATGAAAGAAATTGGAATGTATTATGAAGCAATTCATGCATGCCCTGATGACCATATTATATATTATAATCAACATGAATTTGCAATAGAATTTTTGGAATGTCATATCAGTAGATATCGAACAGATCAAGTAACAAAAAAGGTGCCTCACAAGGTTCTTCGTTATATTCCCATTATTCCACGTTTGCAACGACTATTTAGGTGCAAAAACATAGCGCAATTTATGGATTACCATGCAATGAACAGAAGTCAAGATGACATTATTCAAATTTCTGTAGATGGTTCTGCATTTAGAGATATGGAGGAAAAATGGCCTCACTTTAAAGAATAACATCATAATATTAGGATTTGTTTGGCAGTAGATGGTGTCCATCCATTTGCAGAGATGAGATCCGTTTACACGGTGTGGCCTATTTTTGTTATCAACAATAACATTCCTCCATGGTTTTCAATCAAGAGGGAGCACATCATGTTGTCGATGATTATTCCAGGTATATTGTGTCTACAACTTTTTTTATTTTTAATGTAGTGGCATCTCATTTATCATATTTTGTTTCCTAATGTCATATATTTATTTTTTATTTTTCTCTTGTGCATGGTTTATACATCTAAATGGTACTCATAATTATACATTTTATATATTCAAATCAATCAGGTAAGTACCAAGTTAAAGATATGAATGTATATATCGAACCTCTTATAGAAGAGCTACTAAAGTTATGGAATGGCATCAATATGTATGGTGTATCTAGACCAATACGACAAAGTCAATTTCAATTCCATGCAATGATTGTAAGGACAATACACGATGCCCCAAGGTTAACCCATTTTTGTAGTTTGTATTTATAAGTTCCACTTTAATTGCATTTAATTTTATGAAGTAGTTAATATAGTACTATGCGTGCATGTTTTTTTAAATATTTCATTCATTTTATATATAATTATAATTGACATAGATATTCCATCTCTTTATTTAGGTATTTAGATAAAAGGAAAATTTGCATGTCTAGTTTGTGGTCCTAAGATCAAATCTTGTCGTTTAAAAATCTTAAGAAAGGAGGTGCTTGTTGAGTATAGGAACTTCCTCTCTAAGAATCACATGTATCGAACAACCAAAAAAAATCTATTTAATAGGAAGCAAGAGACCGCATTAAAACTAAAGAGAATGACACCTCATGTAAGGAATGGTTGCAATATAATAGAAATCGTCAAGCTGGTACATATGAATCATCGCATATGAAATATTATGTATTTTTTTATTGAGTGGTGTTTACGGTAATTGGCATTGATTTATGTAATTTATTTATAAACTACGATTCATGATGTCCGTCGTGATCATGAAGGACTTAATGGGCTTCCATGAGGAATGAAAAGTTATCCTAAACAATTCAACAAGTTTCCCTGCTATGAGCACCTACAAATTGTTCATTTGTTTGATACAATGCATATAAAAAAGAATGTGACTAAAACATTATGGAGAATATTGGATGGAAGGAGTGAGAAAGAAATAATTGCCAAAATTTGCAAAGACATTCAAGAATGAAACCATGCAATGAAAGACGCCATTCAATTTCATTAACAACAGAGACCAAATTAATATAAAATCACTTCCATGGATGTTAACGGAGCATAAAAGTAATGTTGTAAAAGAAGTCATGCGATAAATTAAATTTCCCACTATATTTTGTGTGAACATGAAGAATATCATAACAAAGAAAGGTGATTTTGCGGGGTGAAAACACATTGGCATGTCTTCATGAAGGTAATTATTATGGTATCCATATAATTATTGTTTTTTTTTATTCCAGTGCATATTGTTGTTATTTTGTTTGTCTACTCTTCGTTTATAAAATGATGTGGTTTGTATATTGTTACAATATGTT
>LPNX010261376.1:386778-504532 GCA_001517045.1 Pseudotsuga menziesii | reverse complement strand
TCTCTCTCTCTCTCTCTCTCTCTCTCTCACTCACACACACACAAACACATATGCATCCCTATGTCTCTCCCTACCACTAACAACCCCCCTCCTCCACTCTCTCTCACTCCCTAACTCATCCAACTACACCTAATAAAAGTTAAAAATTTTAATGAAATATTTAGATCCTTTTACAAACAAATTAAATAATAGAGTGGTGAAAATCCTAAGATTANATTATATATATATATATATATATATATATAAATTAATTATATTATACTTTAAATAGCACATATAATCTATTATATAATATAAAATACATTATGACGTTTAACTACCATTTTAAGTATACCATTATAAATGTGATATGGACCTACAAACTTACATATATATAACTTATTAGTATATTACATACTGTATTAATGAGTTATATTAATTATTGATTATTATATAGATTATTAGTTGTTTTTTTATGGTTGTTTTTATTATATATAAATAATTGATTATTATTATTTCCTTTTAAAAGTAAATAATGATATAAACTGTTTTTTATTCTATAGTAATTTAATTATGATTCTAATTTATATGATTTTTGTGTTTCTTAATATTACATGTAGTGATAATATAAAATATTGTATATTTAGTATTTCTAAAACATTTATCTTATTTTGAGATGATTTGATTGAAATGTTAATCCGTGTGAGTTTTATATATATAGTTAATCATTCCCAAATAGAAATATGACACATAATATTCTAGTCTTACTTCTATATGTCCACCTCAACTAATCATTGACCCACTTTCTTAAAATTCTATTGTCTTTCTATTGGATTTTAAATTCCAACTAATCGATGTAATATTTTCTTATAGGCCACATTTGAAAACTGAATTTGTTCTAATGAATTGACAAAAACAACACTCAACAACTAGACTATAGGAGTTTAGCAAATAGTCAAGTCATTGTCAGAACCAAAAACTAAGTCCATTCACTCTCACCAAAGATTGCCATGCATCTCTTATATCCATTTTGTATGATTTCATTTAGTTAAATAGTCAAAATGATAAAGTGGTGATGATTATGATTCTATCCACATTAGATATAATCACCATTATCATCATCATCATCGTCATCATCATCTTCATTGTCATCATCATCATCATCACCATCTTCATCTTCATGATCATCATCATCGTCATCAACATCATCATCACCACCATCTTCATCATCATCATTGTCATCTTCATCATCATCATCATCATCATCATCATCATAATCGTCATCATCGTCATCATCGTCATCTTCATCATCATCGTCATCATCATCGTCATCACCATCTTCATCATGATCTTCATCATTATCACCATCATCTTCATCATCATCATCATCATCATCATCATCATCATCATCACCATATCCATCATCATCATCGTCGTCATCTTCATCATCATCATCATCATCATCATCATCACCCTCTTCCTCATCAACGTCTTCCTCACCATAATCTTCTTCATCATCATGATCATCATGATCATCATGATCTTCAACAACATCATCATCATCTTCATCATCGTCATCATCATCATCATCATCTTCATCGTCACCATCATCATCATCACCATAATATTCATTGTTATCAACACCATCATCATCATATGGTTGTGTGGGTTGTGGTCCCCTTGTTGGCTCTTGGTCCTTTACCTTACTTGTTCCTGACACTCGTACTTGGGTGTACCTTTGATTATGATGACTTATGGATTTTATCCTAAGTGTATTTTACCTTAAGGTTTTATTATAGGACCATTGGACCATTTATTGTTATGGTTACTTTATGTTGGACTTTTTCATTTTTGAACTTATTTTAAATTCATTAATTTATGAATTTGTTAAAGGACCTTGGATACTTTACCTTATGATTATTTTATGATTGTAATATTTTTAGACCACTTTATTTTTTATCTTGTTCCTAAGTAAAACCATGTATTTGACTTATGTTATTTTATTCACCTACCCTAACCTATTTAAAGAAAAGAAATATATTTTTGTTAACCTAATGTCATATTTTCTCACGTTTCTGTAACACCCCGGTTTTGACCCCGTTGCATTAAATGTACATGATGTATATATTGTAATGATCATGGTGTGGAGCTAAAGGCCAAGGCCCTGCCATTGATCGGTTATGCTATGTTTGGATTTAAATTTGTCACCGATGGTATATCAGGGCATGCAACACATATTAAGTTTCAGCATCATGTAAATATGCATCTTTAATTAAAATGAACCTGACCAGCTACGACCGCGGCAACTAAATTGAGAAGGGGCATGATTTTCACAAGGATAAGGATGGGGGAAATGTCAAACCTTGGCCAATGGGGGGGGAAACTCATGTGTCACCACCTTGTCTTACCCAACCACCTCAATTAATAACTACTGCTGGGTAGTTGAGGCTGTTATGGATGAGTGGGGAGTGTGGCAGGACTGTCAGTCCATGCCCACACGCACACTCCACCCATGGTTGACTTTACAATTGCAAAGAAACCACCGCCATCATTCACGCAGGCATACCACTCTTCCATGACAGTGTTGAACCGCTCACACCCTTCATTCATTCACTCCACCGCGCTCATCCTCTCCACTGTCTATTCATCCACGCAAAAGCTGGGAGCTATTCGTCCTCACGTAGGGACCGTTGCCTGTTGATTATTCTCATGCACGGGAGTTTATCTGGTTTTTACTCACACTGTTACTCAGGCTAATTTCGGGTTGCTGTGGTCTCCCTTACATGGTGTTTGATGTGGTCTTCTTTACATTTAGGGGGACAGGAGTCTATTTGTTGTTCACACATAGACTGAGCGTATGTATTGTTTTCCCTAGTGCGGCCTGTGTAAGTCATTTTCCGCTTTCTTAATTGCCCAGGACAGACTGTTGTCTTCCTCGTGTTGTGATTGTGGTTGCTGTTACATTTAGGGACTGTTGTAAATTCACTTGAGAGTCATTTTGGCCACGATAGGGCCAAGAATGACTCAGGAATTGGCTTCCCTGTCTTAAGCTGTATCAACGGATTGATTGCACGTGTGCAATGGTTGGTCTTCGGACTGTGTAGGGAGCAGGGATGGGGGCTTGGTTTGCTTGATAAACCTGGTGGCTGGAAACCACATAGACGGAGCTAGAGGGCTGGATTTCTTCTCCACAACCCCTGAATAGCACTGGAAGGGAATGCAGGGCCTGAGGGACTGTGTAGCAGAGAAGGGACTGATTCCTTGTGTTGGGTGTGTGTGGGTGTCTTAGAAGTCAGGCTAGTTCTGGTGTAGGTGTTCCTGGCTATGTAATGAGCCCACTAGCTTAGCATTTAGCCTTTCCCAACTCCTGGATGGCTTGATAAACCCAACTGTGTTGGCTTGGCTATGTTTTTGTGCTTGTGGCTATGTGCAAGCCTGCTTGTTCCCTTATTCCTTGGGGAATCATGCCCAGCTCGGGGGTGGTAGTGCTGCTAAGAGATTAAGGAGCACGCTGGCCTATGGTTGGGTGGAACATTGCAGGGATGTAGCTGGTTGCGAATCGAGTTATTCATAAGATAAGTGCTCTTGTCCATTTCTACTTCCACAACTATATTTACTGTTAATGATCATGATGAACATGTCGAATGAATGCTTGTATGAATGTATGATGTTTCCGCTATGTCTGATAGATAATTGTAGCTGTGTATGATGTACAATTGCATATGTACATGATAAATGTTCATGTGTGCATGTTTTAGTTCAATACGTTTGCTTCAGCATTCTGTTTTAGCATTTTTATGCATGTACATGTTCATGGCGCTGGTAGCCCGGATGGTTAACGCCATGGGGTTGCGTCCTCTTCGCCGGTCAGAGGGTCAGGGACGTGACAACTTCCTTCATGGTGATTATCTTATGGTGATTTCACCTTTTCTAGCTAACTGTTTGTCGGAACCATCTCGTCTACCCAACTACCTATCTACCAGAACCATCCTGGTTGCAGATGCTTCACCGTAATTTCCACCAAGGATGCATGCTCCTTCGCGGGTGACTATACGAGCTCATGATTCATACCAGCTTCATGTTTTTTACCTCAGTGTGATTACTTATAGGCTTACCTCTTGTTCTGAGTTCTTACAGGTTTTACCTCATTGTGATTAATTACGAGTTTTACCTTAGCATGATTAATTACGGGTTTACCTATGGAATTTTGATCTCTACGATTTACCACAGTCGTGTTTCTCTTATCTCCATAGCACCTGTGTGATTTTATTACCTTGTGTGAATTCAATTCATACTTAACTGACGTTAAACTATGCCACAGGGGTTTCAATTGCACAAGCACGGGCAAGAGCAGGGGGGTTCGATTGGAATTTCAAGAGAAACCGTTGGATTAGGAGCGACAATGTATTCGGTATGTGGTCGTCCCACCTTTCAATTATGCCTATAAATATTTATTTTCACTAAATCAAACACTAACACAGTCCTGGGTCTTTAATGCTTAGGTTATTAGGGTATTAGGGGTCTTTAATGCTAGGGTAGCTAGAAAACCAACTGATCTTCCCTACATTGTATTGTCTTTGGAGATGACACTTGATAAATAATGCAGAGTATTTTTGTAAATGTGTGACTATGTATGTTACTAACTAGAGAGATTTTAATATTTGTGAATGAGAGATAAAACCAATTGTTGGAGTAGGGTCCCCCAGCTACAGGAAAAGCTGCTACATCGGGACAGGGAAGTCAAAAGAAGATAGTACCTGAGCGGTCGAGAAGAGAGAGCTCAACCACTGCACTTAAGGTAGCGGCGAAGACAGGAGGGCTTAGCTACCCTCATAAAGGAAAAGGAGCAATGGGCCGAGGTATTGAAGACAAAGGACAACAGGAAGCGGTGCCCATACCCACGATCAGCGCCGGGAAGCGTGGAAGACTGCAGGAAGTTGTGGTGTGATGGTAAGCGGCAACCCACAGTCCAGATGCGTCGACTGTCATAGTTAGGGTTTTTGGGTTACTGTTGGGAAAGGCCCACAGTTTTGTAATGGCGAGACCTTCGAGCCGCCTATACAAGCATGTATTTTGTAATGTAAAAGGTTAGACAATTGGGTAGCTTCTTAGACAGTCAGTCATAAGGTAGCTTCTGAGTCAATTAGCTAGCCAAGTGTCTCTAGAGTCTTAGTATTGTAAGAGTTAAGCTCTGGTTCTGTTATTCAGTCTGTAGTTATCTTACTGTAACCAGTATCTGGCTCTAAGAGCATGTATGTAACAATCCACAGGGATTGAACAATCCATAAGGATTGAGAGAGAGAGAGGAGGAGTATATTGTAAGAAGGAAATATAAGAAGGAAAAGAGATCTAAGAGAGAAGGGCTCCCGATTGTGTGTGTGGAGTTTCCCAGAAGATCTCATGCTGCATAGTAGGTTGCAACGGAACTATGTTTACCCTCTGAAGATATAATATAAAAACCAGTTCTCGTGGACGTAGCTTCCCCCCTGGAGGTGAACCATGTAAAATCCATGTGTTGTGCAACTATTTCATGTGTTTGTGCTTTACTTATGTGTTATCTATTACATGTTACATGAATGTTGCTTACCAGTGATGAATGCATGTATGTTATGCTTCAGTTATAGCGCATAGAAGGTTCACCGCAAGTTAAATGTATCAAGTAGCCTGTATATGAGTTTATCAGTGCTTGGTTCATGTTAGTTGATAGTTATTGCGTTAAGTGACTCTGGTATATGAGTTCCGTGAGTTCAGTATAGTTGATGTTAAGCATATTAGACTATAGGAGTCTAAGTGAGGTTGTTTAGCTTAACTAGTATACTAAAAGAGGATCCTTTGGACCGTGAGAGACATATTGAAGTCTTACCATAAAGGATATCGTAGTATAGAGGGGTAGCCAAGGAGAGAGTTTGCGCATCACTCTAGAGGAAGCGATGCGATAAGAGACCGCTCCCTCCCAGGGCCAGCATGTAAGAAATGTCCTCATCATAGAGAGAGGTCCTGTGGGCTAAGAAGAGCCACGAACCGATAGGATGCTATAGAACCTAGTTGAGGACACTTGAGTATTTAGCCACCCCATCTAAGATCACTTCGGGTGAGACTTCAGGCTGCTCTGTAGTCTATCGCCGAAAGGGCCAATGAGCTAGGGGTTTTGTTGGTACATAACAAGTAAACCTGGGTCTGCCCCAGAGAGAACCAACAAATGGTTCTGTTATGCCCAAATTTACCATCTAGATAGACTATGTGAGTATTGTATCTACCTGTTGACAGGCTCAGGATGTAGGTTGTTGAAAAATATATAAAAAAGTCAACAGAAAGATATATCCCAACCAAAAGCTTCGAATCATTACCACGTAGAGAAGACTCTATCCTTGAGTTGTTGGGAATGACTATATCCTATGGATACGAGGCCTCCACTGGCACAAAGGTTTCCAGATCTAGAAGATATGCTATGAGGATAAGTGGGAAAACATTGAAAAGAACTGGTTCCTAACTAACTGTTTAAGGACACTTCAACATGATGGGTAATGATTTCAAGATATGACTATTGCAGGATACAGTAGATGAAAGATAAAAAACATTTAATGTGCAAACATGCAGATCAAGATTACTTCTTTCAACTAACTTTAGACTAATTTAACAAATAAAATTTCCAAGAAGTCTGTCCAAAATGTTAGAGATATACAACAAGTCCAAGAGACAATATTTATTAACAAATCAATATTAGATATCAATAACCAATTATCAGTAGTATGAAAGATAATGTACACCAGATAATGTACACCAAATAAATACATTCACTTGATACACATTCCACATATCAGTCTAGTAAATAAATATCAGTACATGAACCAACACATTTATAAAAGACAACCAATAACCAGCAAGTCAAATAGATTATAAGATGGACTGAAATTCATTAAAAACATTCAATGAAGAACCATAAAACATAATACGAAATGATTGTAATTTTATTAATCTGCAAAAAAGTACAAAATGTTAAAACCACACACTTTTATGTTATGTTCTTGGTAGTCCTTTATCCTGTATAGGTATTAATATTAGACTCTAAAATTCTCCCCCTCTACTGGGGAAATTATTCCCTTTAAATAATATTAAAAATTTTAAAAGAAAAGAAAATTCAAAAACAAACAGTTTCAAGGCTTTCCAAGGGCGGAACTCCACTTGGCATGTAGCTTCATGAGCTCGTCGAGCTCCTGAAAAATGGGCATGTCTCAAGTGGATTTCTATTTTACAGATTTGGGAGGAAATCTCCCTCTTTTTGACTTTCTTCCACTCTTTCAGGTACACCTGTATCTGAGCCATCGAAGCATGAGTGATCTCGATCCATCTCTCGATCTCCTACATCATGAGCTAATTTATCTATTGGATCTGCTCCTTGGCCACATCAAAATGTTGTTCAACCGGTTCGAGCTGGAGCTTGGGTGAAGGCTCCTGACCGATAGGATCTAAAACATGTATGCCCAAGTAGATGAGAAAAAATTTAACAACTAACCACCTACGTTCGTAAGCCTCCTGTCCTTCCTTGATTATGTCCTCCATTAATTCACACATGTTATCCCATGTATCGATTGTGACTTCAGTCCTTTTGGCTTGATTGTCCAAAATTGGAAGATCATGTGGTCTACCTATGATATGCTTCTACCAATCTATCACATGTTCAAAGGCCGTGGATGCTACTCTTCTCTAATCATGGTGGGTTTCCAAAGTCTCAGAATGTTTCCTAAATGAATTATATAACCCTTTCATCTCATCAAAACATGTGTATAGATCCACCATGCCCTGGCATACTTCTTGATGCACTTTGCAAAGTACTTGCTTAAACTCTTCTAGTGTCAGAATTGAAAAAGAAGAGGTTGTTGAAGCTAGCTGAGCATCCTTTAGTTGTTTCTCAAAGTGGACAATCTTTTCTACTTAGTGCTGATTAAGAACATTTGCATTCCCAAGCTGATGTTTGAGGTGTTCATTCTTCTTGTGCCATTGCTTGATTATGCTTCCATGCTCTTGTTTCAGTTGTTTAATCTCTTGTTCATGTCTAGACTTAGCTGTTGCTAAGTCCATTTTAGCCTTTTGTAGTTCTTGTTTTTTATCAAAAAGGGGAAAAATCAGTTGTCAAACCGAGTCATAGTTAGCACCTACAAAATCTCCCATAGCAGTTGTTGCATCTAATGCACCTTGCTTGATATCAGGGGTGTCTGACTTCCAAATAACCTAATTGAGGGCAGACATCTGTTTGGTTGAGCCATATATTTTTCTCTTAGTTCCCTTCTTGATCACAACTTTGTACTTCTTACTCCAATAGTATTTTCCCAAAGACACCACAGCATCTTCTACGAAATCTTCCATTCCTTAAGGGGATGAAATCGTTTGCTGCTGGGTGGTAACCAAGGGATCAGTTTATGTCTTGGAAATACGGATTTCTATATTGAGGGGATGGATTTTCATAGGAGAAGTAAAAGAAGAAAATGTGAGGGATGAGGAAGAATTAGGTGTAGGTATATCAACTTTAGAGGAAAGAGTTATAGATATGGAAGGAATGTTTATCTGAGGAAGCTGAGAAAGTAGGGATGTTGGGATAAGGTGAGGTGGTGAAAGGGGAGGATAAGAAGTATGAATGGGTGGGTCAACTAGTATTGAGTGAATGCTAGTGGTAGATTCCATAAATGGCGAAATATTTATTTCAGAAAAAAGACTGCTGGGAAAATGATGAATCTAACATGGTTTAAAATTCCCAAAGATTGGGAATGGATGTTATCAGGGAGGTCAAAACATTAACTGGGAAAGTAGAAGGACCTTCCTCTTCTTCTAGATCACTGTTCACATCATGAATTTCAATATCAGCTGGTGGAGGAGGATTTACCTATTGTACAGGAGGGACTTGCACGAGTGCTTGTTCTTGTTGAGAAATATGCAGTAGGGGTACCAATTGTTCTTCCCTCGGAACCTCTTGTGATTGGATCTTCTCAGAAATCAATTGACTCTTTTGTTTCTTAGGCTGTGATTGAGGAATCTTTGTGTGTGTTTGTAATTGAGAACTGATTTTATCGATATTCTTCTTAAACTATGCCCCTTTATGTAGGGTGTCTTCCATTAAGGAAAGATGAGGGATGGAAGGACCATCAAGGAAACCCTTACCTTTATCCTTAGACTAAAAATCAATAGCAACAACAGATATTGTTGCTTGCTCTTTTGCTTCCTTCTTTGTGTTCTTATTCTGAAGGTACTTCTTTATATTCACTTTAGTTTCCCTGTAGTGAATAGTCCTAGTCTTTATGTCCTTTTGGTATTTGTAGAGATGACAATTAACATTTGGATCAATGATCTTGTCCATTGCATCTTGGAAATCCACAACTGCTCTAAACATAGAATCATTAGGGCCGACTTGATGAACATACTGAGACTTAGCACACTGATGTGCAAAAAGGTTTGTTAGATAATAATTCTGGTCATGAATCCTCTTGGGTGACTCTCCCAAGTTCATGATATAAATTTCTTTACCCAACATAGCTGCATGGGTAGAATTCTGTAGTACAAGGGAGTCCGGATATAGGGGAAATTTGGGCCAATCCTTTTTCTTGTGCTTTTCCAGCTTGGGAAAAACCCCATCGATGACAATTTGAAAGGTGAATTCTTGTAGTACCATACGATAAGGGACCATTTTGGGTAGGAGATGCACCGTATTTCTACCCCAAATCCTCATATAGGAGAAATATTCTCCGACATACTAGTCGCCATGTAATGAAATTAGTGTCTTGGCTCTTTTGGAAAATGCCAGAGCGTCAACCTTGAAAATTTTATAATAAATTGACCCGAGAAACATGTCGCAAAGCTCATAAACTTGAGGGATGAATTTCTGTTGATGTATATGTAACTTCAGAATGTATTCATCTATGTATCTCATGTATTATAACCCGATGTTTATTCCGGGATGTTTCTATTATGTATTTGAGTCATGTTGTCATGCCCCGATGTTCCGATCGGGAGGATCAATAATGTAAACAAGTCATGTCAAGTCATTGTTAAAGTCCCCACAGTTTCGGGGCACTAGGGTTATTATACACTCATAGAGATGTAGGCTCTAGTAAGTAATTCTTAAGTTAGGTTGACATGATTGAGTGCACTTCAAGTGAACGAAAGAATATAAATAGAGAGTGAGAGCCTCTCTATTTATCACTTGTAACACACATCATTCACTCACTCAAGTGTGGAGCATTAGTGAGGAAGGAAATACTGCGAATAGACAGAATAAGAAGACTACTGCTTTGGGGCTTTTACTGTTTTGGTGCTGATTCTATCTCTGAGGAAGTTGTGGGGTTTTCTCCTTTATGATTTCCCCGAGAAAAAATATTTGTGTCTCTTGTCTCTTGTGATGTGATTATGTGATATTGTTGTACTTGTTATTCTATTAGTAAAGATCCTAACATAATGCTAGCTTAATGTTGAAAAACTAACATGGTATCAGAGCTAACCTGAGAAGAAGACACTGTGCAGCTGCGGGAACTAGGGATTCCTAGTTTGTGGACCTTCCTCTACATATTTTCAGCAAATGTAAGGTGGAAAAACTCTCCTCCTTAGGGCGCATCTTTCTATCGAAACAGAATCCAATTCTGAGGTTTTTCAGTTTTGGACCTGTCACTAGGGTCGGAAATTAGGGATTTTTACAGAAGAGGAATTTTTTAGTGATCCCAGGCCTAGATTGATCTCCTCCCCAAAATCGAAGTTAGGGACAAATTTCAAGGCATTTGGGTGGACAGAACTCCGGAAAAGCAAAACCCTAATTTGCTCCTGAACCAGCTCTACATGATTTTAGCTCAAGTTTTAGATCTGACATATTGAACCTGGTAAGATCTAAAATATTTGTATTTCTATTTCAGGTTCTCATTTAAATATGTCTCATCATACCAATCTTGATGAAAAGCTTGAGGGAGCTGATAACTTCCGAGCTTGGAAGTATAGGATCTCCCTGGTCCTGGAAGATAATGAATTAGACTCCTACATTCATGAGGAGGTTCCAGTTCTAGAGGGAGATGAGGAAAAGGCCTTACATAAGAAGAAGATGGTTATGGCAAAGAGGATCATTGCTGATTCTATGAAGGATCACCTTATTCCACAAGTTTCCTCTCTCAAGACACCTAAAGCTATGTTTGATGCCCTAACCAAATTGTTTGAAGGAAAGAACATCAATCGGAAGATGACCTTGAGGAACCAACTGAAGAATCTGAAGGTTCAGAATGTAGAAACTATCCAGTCATACTTCACAAGGGTTTCTCAGATCAAGGAACAACTAGAAGCTGTTGATGAAGAAGTGGAAAATGCAAAGATTGTGATGACTACTTTGAATGGCCTTCCTAGGTCATGGGATGCTTTCATCCAAGGAATCTGTGCTAGGAAGAAGTTAGTCAAATTCAGCAGACTGTGGGAAGAATTCTCTCAAGAAGAAGCTTGGATAGCAGCTCGAGAAGAAAATATGGGTAGTGAAGATCAAGCCCTCACAGTTCACTCCAAGAAGGAAAGAAGAAAACATCATTACTCCAAAGGTAAGAGCTCTCATCCTAAAAGGGATCTATCTAGATTAAGATGTTATACATGTGATGAGATAGGACACTTTGCAAAAGATTGTCCTAAGAGCAAGAACCAATCTCATAAAAAGAAGAGCAACAAAACAAGACACCATGCTCATGCTACAGAGGATGATGAACCATCCAAGAAGAGATCCAGATATGAAAGTGAAGATTCTTCAAGCGAGGATGAATATGTTCTAATCTCCGCTCTCACAGGTAACATTACTCATGGTAGTGATGATTGGCTTATAGACAGTGGGGCTTCCAAACATATGATGGGATTCAAGGAATCTTTTGTAATACTGTCAGAACATGAATCACCTCACAAGGTGAAACTAGGAGATGACTACCAATATCCAATAAAAGGTAGTGGGGAATCTTCATACAAGCTAGACTCTGGTAAGTCTCTAACAATGAAAGAAGTATTGTTTGTTCCAGGACTCAATAAGAACCTTCTATCCATTTCAGCATTGGATGCAAAAGGAACGTGGGTTGCATTCATAGATGGTCAAGTCATCATGTGGCCAAAAGGAAAGACCATCGATGATGCGGTAGTAATTGGAGAACAAGAAGGAGGCTTGTACAAATTGAAGGGTCATCCAGAACAAGCCTTGATCCATGATACAATAGAACCAAATGAGATTTGGCATAGAAGGCTTGCACATGTGCATTACAGAGCACTACCTATTGCAAACAAAGCTGTTGAAGGTCTTCCAGAATTTCAAGCCAAAAATGATGGTGTCTGCAAAGGTTGTGCGAAAGGAAAGAATACAAAGAAGAAATTTCCCAGCAGTGAAAGCAAAGCCAAAAGCATTATAGAAATCATCCACTCCGATGTATGCGGACCTATGTCATCAAACTCACTAAGCGGGTATGCATACTATGTTTCTTTTATTGATAATTTTTCTAGAAAGACATGGATTTACTTTATGAAGAACAAAGATGAAGTATTCAACAAATTCAAGGAATTCAAAGCCTTGATCGAAAACCATACTGAAAAGAATATCAAGACCATTCGATCAGATAATGGTGGAGAATTCACTTCGAATGAATTCAAAGAGCTATGTAAAGAATTAGGGATTAAGAGGGAGTTGTCCACTCCTTATAATCCACAACAGAATGGGATTGCAGAACGGAAGAATAGAACTATCATGGAAGCTGCAAGAGAAATGCTTCATGATCAAGACCTTCCTATGCATCTTTGGGCGGAAGCTTCCAGAACAACGGTGTATGTACAGAACCGTACTCCACATAGAGTAATTGAGAACAAGACTCCTGAAGAAGTCTTCTCCGGCAAGAAACCAGAAGTCAGCCATCTCAGAATATTCGGTTGTCCCATGTACATACACATTCCAAAAGAGAAGAGAACAAAATTAGATCCTTTAGGAAAGAAGGGAATATTTTTGGGATACTCTGAAAGCTTGAAGGCTTACAGAATCTATTTTCCAGGATACAAGAAGATTGACATCAGCAGGGATGTAACATTTGATGAAGGTACAGCTTACAACAAATCTAGAAATAAACCTGTTGAAGAACCTGAAGAAGCAGAAGCAGAAGTACCTAGGATCCATGATACAATCATGGACGAAGAAGCTCAAGAAGAAGATCGAGAGTTCAAGGAACCAAAAAGACCTGTAGATCCACCTCTGGAGAAGAATCCTCATAAGAGGAAACCTGCTTTGGTACGTGAACTTATCCAAGGTGTGGAAAGATATGGGGCTCCAGAAGAGAATCACAGAGAAAGAAAGAGGACCAGATCTAATTCCGGGTATGTAGCTTTACTATGTGATTTTATTGATAAAGAACCTTCTAGTTATGTAGAAGCGACATAACAGAAAGAATGGAAGGAGGCTATGATCGAAGAATATCAATTGATCATGAAGAATGATGTTTGGGATGTTGTCCCAAGACCAGAAGGGAAGTCAGCTGTAACTTCCAAATGGATCTACAAGATTAAGCATGTTGCAGACGGTAGCATTGAAAAGTATAAGGCAAGATTTGTAGCTCGAGGATTCTCTCAGAAAGAGGGAGTAGACTATGAAGAGACCTTTGCACCTGTATCTAGATACACTTCCATCAGATCAGTACTCACTCTGGATGTAGTGATGAAATGGAAGATACACTAGATGGATGTCAAGACTGCCTTCTTGAATGGTGTAGTAGAAGAGGAAGTGTATGCAGAATAGCCACTCGGTTTTGAGACACATGACGGAGAGTCTCATGTATGCAGATTAAAGAAATCCCTGTATGGTTTGAAACAGGCACCCAGGACTTGGTATGGCAGAATTGATAGCTTTCTATCCAATTTGGGCTTTACCAAGAGTAAAGCAGATTCCAACCTTTACTACAAGGTTGAAGATGGCAACCCAGTGATACTCCTACTATATGTAGATGATCTATTTGTGACAGGTACAGATGGGTTTATTGCTGATACGAAGAGAAAGCTTGCTGTTGAGTTTGAAATGAAGGACTTGGGGATGATGCATTACTTTCTAGGTATGGAGGTGTGGCAGAGTACAGATGGAATCTTCCTTGGACAAGGGAAGTATGCAGTAGAGATCCTGAAGAGGTTTGGGATGATGGACTGCAAAGCTATGGCCACACCTATTGCATCGAACCTGAAGCTATTGAATGATGCTTCATCAGAGTTGGTTGATGCTACGATGTATCGTCAGATGATTGGGTCATTGATGTACCTGACGAACATGAGACCAGGCATTTGCTTTGCTGTGAACACCTTGAGCCAGCACTTGACAGATTCGAGAAGTGTTCACTTGACTACTGCAAAGCATATTCTGAGGTACTTGAAGGGTACAGTTGATTATGGGCTCAAGTATGATGCAAATCAAAATATTAACCTAGAGGGCTATGTTGATTCAGATTGGGCAGGCAGTGCCATCGACAGGAAGAGTACTTCAGGATGTTGCTTCAGTATGGGATCAGGTGTGATCTCTTGGTTTAGCAGGAAGCAATCCTGTGTGGCACTGAGTACAACTGAAGCAGAGTATGCCACAGCTTGTTCAGCTAGTTGTGAGGCAGTATGGCTGCAGAAGCTACTGTCTGATATATTTGATCTCCAGTTGGATGCTACTTGTATACATTGTGACAACCAGAGTTGCGTGAAGTTGTCATAGAATCCAGTGTTCCATGACAAGTTGAAGCATATCGAGATCAAGTAACACTATATTAGGGATATGGTGTAGAGAGGAGCAGTGAAGCTCCAGTATATTGCGACGGAGGAACAGATAGCTGATGTATTGACGAAGCCATTGGCTAGGCTGAAGTTCGAGTACTTCAGGGAGAAGCTTGGTGTTCTCCAGATCGAGGTTTCCTCCAAGAGAAAGTGATGAGACCCATAGACATTCTGACATGGTGAGAGGATTGGTTCCTTCCATGGTCAGATGTAAGGGCTGAGCCATTTTGTCATGGTGAGAGGATTGGTTCCTTCCATGTCAGATATTAGTGTTGGCCATTTTGTCGAGTAGGAAAGATGTAAGGGCAATTTCCATTCTAGGAATGGAGGCACCTGGTCAGTTACCAGGATCACTCAGTGTAGGACCGAGTAGCCATTCTGATGTGATAAAGGGATGTGTTCCCACTTGATTAGATGTAAGGGCTAAACCATTCTGTCATGGCTAAAGGATTAAGTTCCTTCAATGTCATATGTGAGTGTTGGCCATTCCGACGAGCAGGTTGGATGTAAGGGAAACTGCCATTCTCTAGGAGAATGGAGGCGCCTGGTCAGTTACCAGGTAGCTCAGTTGAGGACTAGGAGCCATTCTGATATGACTGTTGGGATGTGTTCTCATAGGATCAGATGTGAGTGCAAGCCCTTCCATCACTGTGATAGGATGTGTTCCTGTCTGGATGGATGTAAGTGCAGAGACTTTCTGGAGCGACTGAGGGATGTGTTCCCACGTGCTCAGATGTAAGTGCTGAAATCTCTCATCACTGTGATAGGATGTGTTCCTATCTGGATGGGAGTCTTCGATCACTATGATAGGATGTGTTCCTGTCTAAATGGATGTGCCCTTCTGACGAGTAGGTCAGATGTAAGTGCTGAAATTTTCCATCACTATGATAGGATGTGTTCCTGTCTGGATGGGAGTCTTCCATCACTGTGATAGGATGTGTTCCTGTCTGGATGGATGTGCCCTTCTGACGAGTAGGTCAGATGTAAGTGCTGAAATATTCCATCACTGTGATAGGATGTGTTCCTGTCTGGATGGGAGTCTTCCATCACTATGATAGGATGTGTTCCTGTCTGGATGGATGTGCCTTTCTGACGAGTAGGTCAGATGTAAGTGCTGGGCGAAGACCTACATGATGGGTAGGCCTACAACCAACATGAAAAAGGGCTGGCTCTGTAGAACTTCCTGTGACGAGAAGAATCATGAGATAGCACCAGTGATGATCCAAATAGAGTGATGATCCAGATCCAGTGATGATAGCCAGTGATGATCCAGATCCAGTGATGATCCAGATCCAGTAGTGATGATACAGATCGAGTGATGATCTAGATCCAGTCCAGTGATGTTGATCTAGATCGAGAGATGATCCAGATCCAGTGATGATGTTCCATGATGATCCAGATCCAGTGAAGTTGAATTGAAGATGAAGATGAATTGAAGATGAAGATGACTTGAAGACTCCGAAGACTCAAGATGCCGATGATGAGATGATCTAGTTGATACAGAGAAGAATACCAATGCTGAAAATTGTGTCTAAAGAATACCTTCCTAGTTAAGAGGGAGTGTTGATGTATATGTAACTTCAGAATGTATTCATCTATGTATCTCATGTATTATAACCCAATGTTTATTCCGAGATGTTTCTATTATGTATTTGAGTCATGTTTTCATGCCCCGATGTTTCGATCGGGAGGATCAATAATGTAAAAAAGTCATGTCAAGTCATTGTTAAAGTCCCCACAGTTTCGGGGCACTAGGTTTATTATACACTCATAGAGATGTAGGCTCTAGTAGGTAATTGTTTAGTTAGGCCGACATGATTGAGTGCACTTCAAGTGAACGGAAGAATATAAATAGAGAGTGAGATCCTCTCTATTTATCACTTCTAACACACATCATTCACTCACTCAAGTGTGGCGCATTAGTGAGGAAGGAAATACTGGGACTAGACAGAAGAAGAAGACTACTGCTTTGGGGATTTTACTGCTTTGGTGCTGATTCTATCTCTGAGGAAGTTACGGGCTTTTCTCCTTTATGGTTTCCCTGAGAAAAACTCTTTGTGTCTCTTGTATCTTGTGATGTGCTTATGTTATATTGCTGTACTTGTTATTCTCTCAGTAAAGATCCTAACATAATGCTAGCTTAATGTTGAAAAACTAACAATTTCTCCTCCCACATATCAAAACAATATATGTGTATAGGTGAATAATTCTTGTTCCAATTCCATTTTAAGGCAGGAAAAGGAGAATTCACACAAAATACATCCATCACAAACCTCGACATGTAGAAAGCCAACTTTTGGCTGGCCGGGTTATTCTGATATTTTTCAATTTCATATTTCAAATTGAAAGATAAAACCTGTGCCCAATTGAAAGAATCACCTGTAAGAAAAAAGTGGTGTGCCACAAGAACCCACTGAGCTTTGAACATGAAACAAATCGGTGACCCATATAAGCGACAAAACATAGCTGCTAGTAACGAGAAAGGTTCCCTAAACTAGGAAATTTGGTAGGAATTATTTGCAGTAGGAACGAACAATGCTGGATTCTCCATCCAAGATTTGAAAACCTCTTCATTACTGAACCAGGATATGGCTTCATCGAGAAATTTTGATGTTAAAAGTTGTCTGGGAGGTCCAAGCGCATAAGCCCTAGACAATACATCATGATGGAACGACGAAATAGGGGTATGGACATTTTCATCAAAAGAGTGTTCCTTAGGGCTTGCATATTCTAATTCCCACTTAACATGATCTATATAAGGCATGAACGGGGGTCTAGCAGGGATGCAGTGGAGTTGAGAAATCCAAATTCTTTGATAAGTAGGAAGGTCATGGGTGAAGGAAAATTTATCATTGTAAAAAATGGTGTAAATTCTGGACCAGTCCAGATGTAGGGTATCATACACATGTTCACTGGTATCAGTAAACACACTAGAATTGGGGTCTTTTCTCTTTTTCTCCTGAAGAGATATTTTTGACCTGGTGTTCCTGAAAGTGGTGGACACCATATCTGATTGCAGTTTGGAAACCATGTTTAAACATTGACACGAGTTCAAATCAACAGAAAAAACAGTCAAGTGGTAAATACTTACTGGTGAAAAGCTCAGAAAACTGTAAATTCGTGAGCTGGAGCAAGGAAAAAATCCACAGTAAAATCTTCGAGTGCATCGGAAAAGCATAGGAAAAATGGTAAAAATAATCGTAACTTTTAATAGATTAAAAACCCAAAACCAAATGACCAAAAAAATCTAGACCGTAGATCTAACATGCATGGACAGCTGAGATCGAGGTGGAAAAATAGAATGCAGGGGTAATAAGATCCAAGATTCTATGATTTCTGACTTTTGGGTTCCGAACTTCGGAAGACAGAAATCGGAAGATGAATATTCAACCCGAAAAGCATGCGAGACTTTCGATTTTTGAACTCGAAAAGGGTAAGAGTGGGAATAAAAAAGGTTAAAATCGTAAGTCCAAAAAACAAGTTTTTCGATTTCCGCGATTCAAACATCGAAAGTCAGAAAGTGGAAATAAACTAAAAGTATTCAATAAAAAACAAAGTTTTCACCTTCCGCAACCCATATATTGGAAAGCGGAAATCATAAGAGGGACTTTATTTTTTGAAAAATATAGGACTTTCGGGATCCAAATATTGGAAATCAGAAATGAATTTTCAACAAACCTCCAAAAAAGGGGTTTCTGCATCTCGAATTCAGAAAGCGGGGATCAGAAACACTAGAGAATAGTTGAAAGACAAGGAAAAGGGTTCTGAAAGATAGAACATCCAAAAAAAAGGTTCACTGAGAAAATTTATTAACTCCAAAACCAAAAATACTTACAACTTGATAGTCCCCATCAGGAAGATATTGCTAGAAAACCAGTCAGAAATTTAATTGGGGCTCCCATTTTGATGACTCAAAAGGGATCTGTTGTAGCCAGCAACAAATGGCGAATTGCTGGGGAGAAGCAGTTATCTCAAAATACTTCTACATGAAATATCAAATAATATATTTTAGTATAAATATGTCGAATTTAAACTCAATCAGTAAACTCAAATGAGAAACAACTAGATCTAGTAGAGAAAAATACATAATTGATATCTTACAAATCCATAATCATTGATAGTAGTACTCAATAAATGAACAAGCCACAAAAGCACCAAAATACTCTTGCAAACAAATTCCAGTGATGAGAAGTTATAGATAAGCTTATATAGAAACCCCAGATATATGTCATGATATTCAAATCATCAGTCACCTTGATTATAGGTTTTTTATGGATATCTACAATGATTCCTTTCTGATTTTTTTTTTTAATGTTAAGTGATACCAACTCAGTTGTATCAAGACCACTTCCCTGTTAGGAAACAATGCCACACATAGGTCTTACCTAGAAACTGAACAAGCTATCTCTGTCAAGAGACTCCTTGTCTTGTGGTTTTTACACCAAAATAAATTACCATGGCCTAGTAACCACCTATTAGTAATTTCAGTCCAAGCAAGATCCATGAACATGGTCATGTTGGCTTGTGATAAGACCTCCTGTCCTTGAGAAAAAAGAGATGAATATTCAATTATCATAAAAATAACCTTGGGATGAAAACTGCAAGCCATTACCCTGTCTTGGGAACCAACTGATGGTAACATCATTCACAATCTATGAACATGATAGGTTGGCTTGTGATAAGACCCCTTATCTTGCAGCTTACACTTATTGAGGAATTTGTTTATTTTAGTCCAAGGTGATCGAGGTGAGATCAGAAGAGACCTGAAGGTTAGAGAAACTATTATAGATGTACTACCATAGTCACCAAAACATCAGGTAGGAATACCAAAGTACCCTTTGCAATTCACGCATCATTATGAGGACAATAAAGATAGTGATCATCATAAATGTGGATTCAATGTAGAAAAAGGAAAACAATAGATCTTGAATTGCTTCCTCATAAGGATATTGATCTAAGCAAAATCCAAATAAGAGTTTCTGACATAGCCAAATAAAAATTCTTAGTAAAATATTATAGGGATATACGACTTCACCAACAAGCACTAGCTGTTGTAAGCAAAGCAAATTTTACAAAGAAAAGAAAACTAAAACAATCAAAGAAATTAACAACAAAATCAAACCAATCAAAACTAATCAAACCAATCAAAACCACACATTATGTACATGTAAGTAAAACTTAGCTCAAGAAAAATATTTCTTGAGGACCTAGACATTTGTTGGAAAGGTCTCGATGAGACCTTCCAACATTTGCAAGTAGACGATGTCAGGGCTGAGCTTTTCTGTAATAATGAATGGCCCTAACCACAGTCATTGAAACTTTGTATAGTCTCATTTGTCCTTTTGGGGTCCCACTTAAGTACCAGATCCCTAATCTCGAACTGACGATTTGTGGATGACTTATCATTGAACCATCTCTTGACCAATTGTTGATGATGATACAACTTGTTCCTATACTTTTCCCTTTCCTCCTCTATCTTAAGGACAGTATCGATTCTGTCTTGCAGGAGGGAAGAGTCAACATCTTATGAACAAGACTGAGAAATGTGTAACTATGGGAGTATAATCTTTGATGATAATACAACTTCTTTTCTGTAGACCAAACAATAGGGAGAAATTCCAATCGCAAATTTCGGAGTTATGCTGTCTGCCCATAAAGCATTAAAGAGCTTCGTATGCCAATCCTTGTGGTTATCAACCACATTATTCTTAAGAATATTGTTCAAATTCTTATTAGAGGATTCTACCAAGCTATTACCCCGTGGGTAATAATTAGCAAAATATTGTACTTTTATCCCCTTTTTAAGGGTGTATTGAGTAATATCAATTGAGTTAAAGTAAGAGGAATTGTTGAAAACCAAAGAATCAAGTACTCCAAACCTAGTAAGGATGTTACTCTCCAAGAAGGATTTGGTCTAGTTGGTGTTAGAAACCTTCAGTGGGATTGCCTCTTCCCAACGGGTGATATAATATGTTGCAGTCATAATACACTTATACTGCAATGTAGAAGAAGGAGAAATAGGACCAACAAAATCCAGTACCCACTGCTGAAATGGGTACCGGACAATGACAGGTTGGAGGGGAAAGGTTGGATTCTTCAATTTTCCAGTGCACCTTTGGCATGGCTTGCATTTTCTAACAACATTATAAGCATATTTAAACAACATAGGCCAATAATAACCTACTCTTAATACCTTGTGGGTTGTGGTTTCTCTAGATTAATGTCCACGCGCAGGCCCTGAGAAAGACACCATCATAATTCTTACAAAACAACACATTATCGACAAAATGATAAGGTGTTTCTTTAATTCTCAAAGTCCAATGCTTTTTGAAGTCAAGGGTTGGATGGTCATACCAATGAGTGAGATAAAATCTAATATCATCATACCATTCGAATGACGGAGCAGTAATGACATCAATAGTGTCAGCTAACATATCTTCCTCATGAATGCATTTTCGTTCCTTCTCTAGAACATTTGATTGGGCTGCCAATAAGAATAAACCCTTCCCTTTTACCATTTTGGCAGGTTTTATCTCCAATTCATACTCCCAGAGCGTAGTCATCCAGTGAGCTCTTTTTTCTCCCAACTCTTTTTGAATCAACATTTTTCTTACCATTGTGTATGGGACTATCACCTTCGTCTTTGATTTCAATAGATAGGGCCTAAAATGTTTCACAGATTTGTAAACAGTATAAGCTTGTTTATCTACCTATGTATAATTTAGTTCAGCTCCTTTAAATGTAGAGCTCATAAAAGACACTGATATTTTTGTGTCCTCTTCATTTCTCTATGTTAGCATAGCAGCATAAGAAACGTCATTAGAAAAAGTGTATAAAACAAAATCTTTCAAAAAATAAGGAGGCATCTGTTAAGTTTTTCATATGCTAGACTAGATTCAATAGTATTCAATTCAAAATCACAATAGTATATCAAGAATCACTGATAGAAACAAAATCACAAGATAGACACAACATTTATCTTAGGAAACCCTCAAGGGGAAGAAAACCCAACAAAAACTTCCTATGTATAAGATGTATAAAAGACAACCTCGAAAATAGTTGTTCTCCTCCTTTTGTTCGGTCTCGCTCTCTCTCCTATGTGCTACATAAGTGAGTGAGTCTGTGTGTTCAAATAAGAACCATAGCTCCTCTATTTATACTAATTGTCAATTGAATTTTTTCACTAGACAAGTCGGCCCCAATAAACTATCTGGGCCGACTTTACCTAGGAATACACAAAACATTATATTATATTATTAATTGGGGTACTAAAGACCTGACATAAGAGGAGGATTTACCTCATGATTCTATGATGACCAAATACAATAGTAACACCCCTTCAGAGGAATAATAACATCTCCCTAAGGTTACATCAGTAAAATACATTTAGAATATCCTTTGAAGTTACAATATTTCAACACTCCCCCTTAACGATAAGGTTATTCTACTGACAACAATACATTGAGGAGATACATCTATATGTCACATGAATTTTTTTTTTCACAATTAGTAACTCGGAATAGTTACTCTTCATCTTCTATATCACATAATCACTTGATCTGTTCTTTGCATCAACGTATCGAACTTTTGATCCTTTGCAGTAGCACTTCAATCCTTTCGATCCTTTGTAGAAACACTTCGATCTTCTTGATTCTTTGCAGCAACACTTCAATATTATCGATCCTTTCCAGCAACAATTCGATCCTTTCGATCTTTTGCAGCATCACTTTGATCCTTTCGATCCTTTGCAACATCACTTCGATCTTCTCAATCCTTTTTCCACCATGCTACTTATAGTACACATGATCTATTTGTGGGATGATCAATACCTATCAATTTAGGACATAAGTCCAAGGACGATGCAGTCCTCCATCAGCATGATCCATGAAATAGATCAGCTGAATCATCAACCACTAAATGTAGATATTGACCGCACCTAGTGTTGGTCCGTAGCCCATCCATACCACACAGGTTAGTACCACTCACAAGTGAGTGTTATACTACGTCATCCGTGAGGGCTCATCATAGAGAATCCATACCACACAGGTTAGGACCACTCCCAAGAGAGTGTTACTCTATGGAATATACATATGAATGTAGCTATACTCTCCACATAAGAGTATCATATGTAGAGCAGATATCGACTCCATACACAATGTTAGTCCTGGCATCCGTGAGGACTTATCATAAAGAATCCATACCACACAGGTTAGGACCACTCCCAAGCGAGTGTTAACTCTATGGAATCTACATATGAATGTAGCTATACTCTCCACATAAGAGTATCATCTGCAGAGTAGATATTGTCATTACTCCCCCTTTCTTGGGATGTTTTTCATATCATCAACCTGCTCCCCCTTTGACTGAGGAGGGTTCATGTCTTCTACTTGATCTTCCTTTTTCGAAGATGGTCCATCATTTGTAGTCCCATCACTTCTCCTCCTTGTGAGGAAAGTACTTCCGAACTACACCAAGCTTGTCATGGAAATAATCAAAATTCATTCGAAAGAGAAGCTTGGTTAGTATATCAGTAACTTACTCATCGGTACCCACATACTGGATCTTGATGGCTCCCTTTTGTACCATATCCCTTATATAGAAATATTGGATTTATATATACTTCTATTTGTCATGGAACACCGGATTTTCTGTCATCTTTATACAAATTTGGTTGTTACACAAAATTACTATAGTGTCCACCTTTATGTCAAATATTCCTGACATCAGCTTTCAAAGCCATATCGTGTCACAACAAGCAGATCAAGTTGCATTATACTCTGCTTTAGTCATGCTGAGAGAAACACTAGACTTTTTCTTACCAATCCATGAGATCATGGTAGATCCCATACATTAACATCCACCTGATGTGTTTTTCCTGTCTGCGGCACTTCCTACCCAATTTGAATCTATATATCCATGCAAATTGTATTCATTATCTCCTCCATAGTGTAGTCCCAAATCAATCGTACCTTTTAGGTACCTCATCACATGATTTGCAGCTATTAAGTGAACCCATCTAGGTTTAACTAGATAGTGACTCAAGGTGTTCACAACAAAGCATATATATGGCCATGTGTTCGTATTTTACATCAATGACCCAATAATATATCTATGGTGAGTCCTGTCTACTAGCTCGGATGTCTCATCGAAAACATATTTAAGTTGGTGTCCATGGGTGTGGCCATGACTTTACAATCAAACATATCAAATATTTTCAATATTTCTAATGCATACTTTCCCTGATTCAGAAATATTCCTTCTAGGCTCTGCCACACTTCCAACCCTAGGAAATATTGCATTTATCCAAGATCTTTCATCTCAAAGTATTCATTTAGATTCTTCTTGCAATCCTTGATTTGTTTCTCATTTCTAGTCATGAATAGATCATCCACATACAATAATAGTATGACTGGTTCATCATCAATAATACTCATATAAATATTAGGATCAACTTTACTGTTGGTAAAGCCCATGCTTGTCAAGAAGCTATTTATTCTTCCATACCAAGCTCTCGGAGCTTGTTTTAGTCCATATAGATCCTTTTTCAACTTACTTACATGAGTTTATTTGTCTTCAACTTCAAATCCTTATGGCTTCTTGATGTAAACCTATTCCTCAATCACACCATTAAGGAATGTTTTCTTTACATCCATTTGGTGCAACTACCATGATAATTTTTATGGAAGTGTACCTTGCTATTGGAGAAAATGTCTCTTCATAATCGATTCCTTCTTTCTGAAAGAATCCTCTAGCCACAAATCTTTCTTTGTACTTTTCAATACTTCCATCCACAACATGTTTTATCTTGTAGATCCATTTCTAAGAAACCACACTCTTGTTTTCTGGTTTGGGAACTATATCCCAAACATCATTCTTCATGATCGACTGGTATTCCTCCACCATTTATTGAACCCATTATTTCTTCTATACAGCTTCCTCATACTTATTGGGTTCCGAGTCTACAATATCACACATCAAAGCTACATAACTGGAATATGGCTTTGATCTCTTGTTGGTTCTTGTGGAACCTTCTGGTGCTCCATAACTTTCTACTTCTTGTATGATTTTTCTTACCCAAGCAGGTTTTCTCTTTCGAGATATATTCATAGTAGGGGGCTCCTGAGGGTCTAGCATGTCATGGTATTCTGATGCTACTATTTCAGGAGTTGGTTCAGCTTCTGTCCTTCTGGGAGGTACATCTTCTTCATGTATTTCTTCAAGATGACACCTTCTAGATTTCTTACGAGCTGCCTCTTCATCGAAGGTTACATCCTTACTAATCTCGATATGATGGAATCCTGAAATGTATATCCTGAACGCTTTGGAGACTTCATAGTATCCTACAAATATTCCCCTCTTCCCAGAAGGATCCAATTTGGTTCTCTTTTCTTTCGGAATATGTACATATACTGGACAACCAAATATCTTGATATGGATTACTTCAGGTTTCTTTCTGGTATACACTTCTTTAAGAGTCTTGAATTCAAGAGCACTATGAGATATTATATTTTTCACATACACGACAGTTCTTGCAGCTTTAGCCCATAGGTGCATAGGGAGTTCTTGGTCATGAATCATGGTCTTCACTGCTTCCATGATAGTTCTATTCTTTCTTTCCGCAACACCATTTTTTTGGGGATTATGGGGAGTGGTTAGTTCCCTCTTGATTCCTTCCTCCTTACAGAATGCTTCAAATTCCTTTGAAGTGTATTATCCACCATCAAAGCTACATAACTGGAATATGGCTTTGATCTCTTGTTGGTTCTTGTGGAACCTTCTGGTGCTCCATATCTTTCTACTTCTTGTATGATTTATCTTACCCAAGTAGGTTTTCTCTTTCGAGAGATATCCATAGTAGGGGGCTCCTGAGGCTCTATCATTTCATGGTCTTCTAATGCTACTATTTCAGGAGTTGGTTAAGCTTCTGTCCTTCTGGGAGGTACATCTTCTTCATGTATTTATTCAAGCTAATACCTTCTATATTTCTTACAAGCTGCCTCTTCATTAAAGGTTACATCCTTAATAATCTCGATATGATGGAATCCTGAAATGTATATCTT
The DNA here is from genome assembly GCA_001517045.1 of Pseudotsuga menziesii. Taxonomy (NCBI): domain Eukaryota; kingdom Viridiplantae; phylum Streptophyta; class Pinopsida; order Pinales; family Pinaceae; genus Pseudotsuga; species Pseudotsuga menziesii. The sequence goes on along the minus strand of LPNX010261376.1, from coordinate 478,721 downwards.
GAAGGCTTTGGAGACTTCACAATATCCTACAAATATTCCCTTCTTCTCAGAAGGATCCAATTTGGTTCTCTTCTCTTTCGGAATATGTACATATACTAGACAACCAAATATCTTTAGATGGCTTACTTCAGTTTTCTTTCTGGTATACACTTCTTCAAGAGTCTTGAATTCAAGAGCACTGTGAGATAATATATTTTTCACATATACGACAGTTCTTGCAGCTTCAGCCCATAGGTGCATAGGGATTTCTTGGTCATGAATCATGGTCTTCACTGCTTCCATGATAGTTCTACTATTTCTTTTCACAACACCATTTTGTTGGGGATTATAGGGAGTGGTTAGTTCCCTCTTAATTCCTGCCTCCTTACAGAATGCTTCAAATTCCTTTGAAGTGTATTCTCCACCATTATCTAATCTCAGTATCTTGATTCTCTTTTATTATTGGTTATCTATCAAGTCTTGAATTCCTTGAATTTTCTGAACACTTCACTTTTATTATTCAAAAAATGTATCCAAGTCTTTCTTGAATAATCATAAATAAATGTGACATCGTATTCATATCCACTTAAGGAAATGGAGGGCAGAGGACCACATACATCAGAATGGATTAGTTCCAATGTACCTTTAGTATTTGTTCCACATTTCATAAAGGGATTTTTGATGTTCTTTCCCTATGCACATCCCTTGCAGGTTCCCTCCTGTTCGATATTTAGATCTGGTAACCCTGTTACCACCTTTCTTTCATAGGGAAATGCTTTGTAGTTGATGTGAGCAAGTCTCCTTTGCCACAATTCACTTGAGCTGAGAGTCTCATGGAAAATGGTTGTCTTTGGATGTCCTTTGAGCTTGTACAGTCCTCCTTCTTCTTCTCCAATGACTACAACATCTTCAAGTGTCTTACCCTTGGACCACATGAGTACTTGTCCATCTATAAAATAAACTCTATATCCTTTCTTGTCTAGAGTTGAGATGGAGAGTAGGTTCTTTTTCAAACCTGGTACATATAGTACTTCATCTTCATGGAGGTCCCAGAGTTAGGCTTGTAGCTTTATTTACCAATACCTTTGATGGGATATTTATAGTCATCTACCAATGATACTTTCTGGGAAGAGTTCTTCTTTTCAATATTTGACAGAGTTGTCTTCTTTCCTGTCATGTGCTTAGATGCACCACTATCAATAAGCCATGTATCTTCTCCAGGTGTTACATATCCAGAGAGTGCAGAGAATAACACATATTCCTCTACATATTCTTCTCTGGTTCTCTTTTGAGGTCTTTCTTCATTCTCATCTTCAGCTAGATGAGCATGATGTCTTTTGTTGTTGTTGTTCTTTAGTGACGGACATTTTACAGCAATATGTCTTAACTTATGACAGTTGTAGCATTAATAACTTGAGAAATCCTTCTTCTTCTTTCTACTATGGAATTTATTCTTTGAAAGGTTATGATTACTCTTCTTGAAGTATGATTGAATTATTTCCTTAGTATGGGTAGCTAGAGCCTGATCATCTTCTCTGAGAAGACCTTCTCTATTGGATACTCTAGATTCTTCTTGTATGCAATCTTCCCATACTATGTCAAACATCATACTTTATTTTATGGCACACAAAGTTTGGATGAATGAGTCCCAAGTTCTAGTGAGGCCATTGAGAGCACTCATAACCAATTCATCCTCATCAAGAGTATCTCTAATAGCACTTAGATTCTCTTTGATATGGGAGATCCTTGTGAAGTAATCTTGAACATATTCTCCTTTGCTCATCTTGGTGCCCTTAAATTGAGTTCTTAGATTCATATTTTTGTTGATGTTCTTTCCTTCATACATCCTGGAAAGTGCATCATACATTTTCTTAGGTGTCTTCTTGGATGACACTTGAGGGATCAAGTGATCCTTAATGGAATCAACAATGATCCGCATTGCTTTGATTAGGTCTTGTTTATGCTTCTCCTTAGCTTCAACTTCTTTAGGTTTTGTAATCTCATTCTTGATGTACTTCTCAAGACCATTCTCTTTCATAATGAGGCCAATCCTATACTTCCAAGATAGGAATTTTTCTAGGCCTTCCAATTTGTCCTCAAGCTTAGTGCTTGGGGCCATCTTGACCAGTAGGTCACTCAAAAATGAAAATTGTCAAAATAGGAGTTTGACCTTACTACTAGATGCTCCTGGAGGAGGCGAGTTGGTTGGTACAACTTATTTCTGGAGATACCTAATATTCAGTCCTCAAATCCTACTTGCAAAGTTGCTGCACTGCAACTTTTCTAGTTCTGTTTTGCTGCAATTTTTTTGGTTCACTACCAAACTAGGGTTTGGATTTCCTGGAGATCAGGCCACCCAAAAAATTCAATCTAGGGATCAATAGATGTGCTCTTGGAGGGTGCAATTTTCTATGCAAGCAGATCTTGAATCCTCCAACTTTTGCATAAACCCTAATTTCTTTCGGAGAGAGAGGAGGGGGGATTTCACCTTGTGAAAGTTTCTCTAATCAGGTTAGCTCTGATACCATGCTAAGTTTTTCATATGCTAGACTAGATTCAATAGTATTCAATTCAAAATCACATCAGCATATCAAGAATGACTAATATAAATATTGTCACAAGATAGATACAACATTTATCCTAGGAAACCCTCAAGGGGAAGAAAACCCAGCAAAAAATTCATTTGTATAAGATGTATAAAAGACAACCCCGAAAATAGTTTTTCTCCTCCTTTTGTTCAGTCTCTCTCTCTCTCCTATGTGCTACACAAGTGAGTGAGTCTGTATGTTCAAATAAGAAACATAGCTCCTCTATTTATACTAATTGTCAATTGAATTTTTGTACTAGACAAGTCGGCCCCAATAAATTGTCTCGATCGACTTTACCTAGGAATAATCAAAAGAATATATTATATTATTAATTTGGGTACTAAAGAACCAACATAAGAGTAGGATTTTCCTCATGACTCTACGATGACCAAATACAATAGTAACACCTCGTCAGAGGAATAATAACATCTCCCTAGGGTTACATCAGTAAAATACATTTAGAATATCCTTTGAAGTTACAATATTTCAACAACATCAATGCAGGAGCCTCGATTATGGCCTTCTTGATGCTCTTAAATGCATCCTTCTAAAAATTAGAGTACTTGAATACAACATATTTCTTTACCAAGTCTTGAAGAGGACTGAAAATCTGTGCAAAGTTAGGGATAAATATTTTGACAAAATTGATCTTTCCAAGGAAAGACTGCATAGCCTTCTTCGAACCAGGGAGACCGATTTTTTCAATTGCTTCTACACTTTTGGGGTTGATTATTATTTCGTAATTAGAAACAATGAAGACCAAAAGTTTACCTTCAGGGACTGCAAAAACCAATTTCTTTGGGTTTAAGGAAATACCATACTTCCTGCATCTATTGAAAACCTACCTTAAGGCTAATAAATGATCACGTTGTTTCTTTATAAAAATAGTAATATCATCTAAATCAATGCCAACAAAGCTTTGTAGAAAACCTCGAAAAGCTATATAGATTGCTCTCTGAAAGGTGACACCAGGATTAATCAGCCCAAAAGGCATCCTCTTGTAGGGAAAAGTGCCCCAGGGTGTTTTGAAGGAAGTATTCAGTTGGTCATAGTTTGTCACTGGAACCTGGTTATACCTTGAAAATTCATCAAGAAGAGAAAACATCTCTGCACCTGATACTGTTTGTAAGATTTGTTCCATAGATGGAACCGGGTAGTTATCCTTTTTGGATTCCTTGATACTATTTGTAATATTTGTTCCATAGATGGAACCGGGTAGTTATCCTTTTCAGATTCCCTGTTGAGATTCCTAAAATCCACACATAATTTGATTTCTCCATTTTTCTTGTGAATAGGAACCAAATTAGAAATCCTTTGTGTGTGTTTGATAGGGAAAACAATTATGGCTTTCAGAAGTTTCTTAAGTTCTTTCTTTATGGATGGTTCTAAACTTGGATGCATTTTCCTCAATTTCTCTTGATAACGATTGATATCAGGCTTTAGCAGTATATTATAATGCATGATGGATGAATCAAAAGTCTTGAGGTCATCATAGGCCCATGCAAAAACATCTGTATATTCTCTACACAATTTTACTGAAGCCCTCTCCTCTTCAGGAGAGCAAGAAAGGCCTATATTGATGAACCAAGGATTTTTCTCAGTACCGAGATTAAAAGTCTTATGATTTAGAGTAGAACTATTTGTTTTGCAATTGCGTTTGCCTTTAAATTTATCTTACAAATCATAAATTCTCTCTAGATTCAAGACTGACCTAGGAATTAAGTTGGAAGGAAAGGTATTATTGGATAAGGACTTTTCATGGTCGTCTTCATCTATAGCAAAATATTTGAAAGTATCTTGTGCTGTGTGGAAGTCCAAAATTTGAACATCATCGTCAAATATCTTCCAACTAGTAATTTTATTATGTTTGGAAGGCCTATACATAAGTTCTATGGAAAAAGTATCAGGATTAAGGCCTTCAGGTGGGATGAGTCTAGATGCGGTATTGGCCAACATGTCTGCATCAAAATTTTTTGATCTAGGGACATACTTAATATTAAAGGATTGAAAATATTTGGTCATATCCCTTACTAATTTTTGATAGTTCAAAATATGAGGGGCTAAGCAATGGATCTAATTTCTTACTTGTTTAACTATGATCTTCGAGTCTCCATAACATTGAATAATGTCAACTCCCAATTCAATTGCTTTCTTCATCCCTTATACCAAGACTTCATATTCTACAATATTATTGGTGCACTTGAACTCTAATCTACAAGAAATCATCCATTTGGAACCTTTAGGGTTGATAAGCACACAACCTGCACCGGCACCATATTTGGACCTAGATCCATAAAAAAAGAGCGTTCATGATGATAAATCTAATCTAAAATTGGTATTAACATGATATACATTATGTACAATTTCACAAACAAATGGAATAACTTTACTATTATTGATTTCCCATAATTTGTCAACATCCTGATTCTGAGAAGTGTCAGCATGAAGATCACCAAAGTAAGAATCAAAGGTGTAATTTTCAATGACTAAATTTACAAAGGCTGTCGGTTCAGTTGGATCATTGAGATCCATTACTATCTGCTTCATAAGAGGCTCCCTATTAATCTTGATTTGATTTTTCCTCCCATTATATGGCAGCCACAAGTGGGATCAGTCTGTAGCAAAATATCCTTTCAATTTCTCAGACCAATCTCTACTTAACCACATCCCATATGTTTCTGGTACATCAACCACAACAATGTCCACTGTTTGGTGTATTCTGGCATCAACATACAATGATAAAAGAACATTTTTAATTCCCCTAAGACTTTCACTCTGGATCTATCTAACTACACTATCTGTTTAGGAAAAGACTCCCATGTGGCATTTAACTTTTTGCACACAGAAATAGGCATAACATTTGAAGATTCCCCTGAATCGATCATACAATACAGTTATGGGCATTTCTATTGAAAATATGAAAAGTCAGCAAGAAGGGTGGAATTATTTTAATAGAAGACTTTTGGGACTCAGGCTTTGTGCAAATTTCTATGTTATGATTCTGGGCTTCTCTTGATCTATTCAATACCATATTTTTGGGAAAAATTTCTCTAATAGATGGTATCTTGAGAAGTTCAAACAAACAGATATTAGCTTTATCCTTCTTCAGATCGTCTATAAGATTGTATTCAACCTCAAGGATTACCTTTTCTTTTATTAGGACTATTTTACATGTTGTCTGAGCAGATGTTGTTGGTGGAGTGTCTTGTGGTGGTAATCCTTTTCTCCTCATGTTGTAAGAATGTTGCAGATCAAAAACAACTTTTGTATTCTCCTCCTGTTCTTCTTCATCCATAGGCAACTATGAAAAACAATTAATATTATTGACATATGGTTCATGTTCATCAGTGGGAGGCATAGTTTCTGCAACTTCTTGTCTAACATCATTTTGTACAGTTTGAGGGGTAGAGGTTAAGGATTTAAAAATAGAATAAATCTCATCGGAAGTGAGTATTTCACCAGGATTTGGGGGTGGTTGGTTTAAAGGAGGATGGTAAGGTATTCGAGGTGGTGTCCTTGCCTCACCTCTATTATTTCCTTGGTTATCACTACTAGCCCTTTTGAGATCGACCATATTGTTGGAAATCCTTTGCAACAATTTCTTCATGTTATCCATTTTGTAAGGGTATTTATCTAAAGTTGTGGGTTTAGGAACATGCTCTTTCCTTCTCCTAGAAGTAGAAGGTCATTCTGGTTCTTGGTTTGGATTTTCTCTGAGACTATACATGTCCTTTTCTACTAGACAAGCCTCAGCGAAGGCAAGTTGTAGAGTTGTCTTGTGAGCATGTTTGACCCACATAGCAATAGTCATAGGAAAACCCTTAATATAGTATGCTATTAACAATACCTCAGCGGGGAGGAGTGTAGTAGGAATCCTTTTTTTTAAGAAGGAAAACCTCTAATTGTAATATTTCACTCCTTCTTTAGGATTTATTCTCAAATATGACAACTCTATGACCAAGTCTTCCAGGGTACTATCATATCCAAACTTTTGGAGAAACAACACCTCAAATTGTTGCCAATATTTGATAGAAGAAGACTATAACCAAATTTAGACATTATTCCCGATTTAGACATTATTCCTGATTTAGATATATGACCAAATTTGGACAAGGGAGGATTAATAGTCCTAACACCCCCCCTGAATGCTAACTTGGAAAAAATGTGGGCCCTGGTAACTAAGACCATAGGTCACCCATTACATCAAGTAAAATAAGGTAACTACTTAATACAAGGAGCTGGGGCAAAAACCATATGGAAAAAAATCCCCCCCTTTATCTAAGCAAGTAGAACCAGGTCTCAAGTTTGAAAAACTTGAAATATGTTGCTGCAATATTCATCTCTATGAGGTAGTGAATCAAGATGCATGGTGTGCTGTGCACAGGTATTCTGAGGCCTGGCATGTAGACTTCTCCTTCTTCTCCAAAAATGATGATGGAAGGAAGGAGGAATGTAACCTTTGTCTTTTGCTGAATGAAGAGATGTATGATCATATCCATTCTTCTGAATGTAGTGAGACTGATCCCTTGCCATATAGCATCTTACAGGGAGTCTATTGCATCTACCTAAAGGAGGTAAGATTGCATGGCATAGTGCAAGGGTCTTTCCTTTTTGAGTGTCAGGTGAGTTTCTGGTCATCTTCCTAGCTTCCAGTTTGGAAGTAGGGATTGAATCTAGATCGGAGTCACCCTGAATCTCAATCTCATAAACTGATAAAGATGGATTTGCAATACTAGTAGAAGTTGTAAAAGAAGCAGATGCAATGATTTTACATTCCTTTGCAAGTGGCTGCTGAGAGTGCACTGGTTCTGAAGGAGGCATGAAATGTGAGAACTCATATGCTTTTGAAGCTTGATTTGCAGTACCCTTTGCTATGATGCTCCCAGTAGAGATATCTGTGATCTCCACTGGGTCAGGACCAAACATCACTCGCTTTGGAGATCTAGTATGGGTAATTTGATAGATAGATAACAAGTTTGAAGCTAGGGAGGGAACAAATAGCACATCTTTGAACCTTCCATGTTCAAGTTTGACAGAGCCCTTCCCCTTTGTTTTGACTTTACTGTTATTGCCTATCTGAATACTAGGACCATTAAAGGACTGAAAAGAAGAGAATGATTCTATGGATGCAGCCATATGGTTGGAAGCTCCAGAATCAATGAGGAAGACATGTGCTGATGTGTAGCAAGCCTTCAGTGCATGGCCTTTCCTTTGGTATTCTTCATCTTCTTCTTCTTCAGAGTCATCCTTCCTTACACTAGCAGGTACATAATTGTTATGCTTCTTCAAAAGAAGAGTCATTTCATCAAGTTGTCTTCTCATACAGGAGCTTTCTGAATGAAATCCCCTTCCACAATAAGAGCAGAGGACCTTGCCTTTTCCATTCTTCTTTCTTCTCTTCAAACTTGAAGGTTCTTTTGACTGCTCTTTCTTCACAGGGGACTCATCCCTTTGCTTCCCTTTGTCATTCGCTACCTTATCTCCTCTTGCAACTAGAGCTAGAACTTTGGGAGATTGAATGATCCCCATTTGGATCAATTTATCATTCTCAGAAATAAGAGATTGGATGAAGGAATTAAGAGTGGGCATCTTTCAATTTGGAGTAGTGAGCCTTACTATTTGGAAGGTGGATACAAAGACTGAGTAGTCTGCATTGAGCTTTGTGAGAATGTAAAGGATGAGCTGATATTTATCCTTCTTCACTTTGCATTACTTCAACTGATATATCAGGTTCTTGAACTTTGTGAAGAATTCATTCAAATATTCGAAATTGGATGGATTGAGAGCAATCAGATCATTTTCTAGCTGATGGATCCTCATCTCATCCTGCTTATCAAATAAGGAGGAAAGCTTGTCCCAAACCTCCTTGGGAGTCTTCAATTCTTGGATGTGGAATTGAAGATATCTAGATACTGAGGAGAGCAAGTGTCCATGGGATTCATCAAGCCTGTTCATGTACTTAGCTTTGTCTTTATCTGAATCTGGCTCTTCCTCTATTTCTTCTATGAGTCTAAAGAGCTTATTGGTGTGGATCATTAACGCTATGTCATCCTTCCACTGGTGATAGTTGAAGGGAGTGAGAGGCTCCACTGGATGAGCCATTTTAAATGTAGTAAGAAGGAATGAGCTGCTATAGCGAATGCAGTGAGAAGAAGAGGCTGCTTGTAGGGAATGCTGTAAGAAAAGCTGATAACCTATCACACAATCAAACATACAAAGTAAGGTCGACAGTCTGCACTTTTGGAATTTCCTTCACACCCAACATAGTTGATTAAGCAAGATTGATCAACAATTTCCTAACTTGGGATATTAAGTGGTAAATTCTCCGCTTTTGGTGCAGTACTAGAAGGAGAAATTTGCTAAAAAAAAATGATCCAGCCAGATATCTAAGGAGGAGAGGTGTCTTGTCTATCGAGGCTCTGATACCATATTAAATTGAGCACATAGATCTGTGGACAAACACACAACTCACAAGATAGATGACACAATTTACTTAGCAATTGAAGAATGAAACAGTGCAAAAATGGCTTGCAGCTGTGAATGCTTTCATTAATAAAAAAGTAATCGGATAATAATTACAATGAATTAAAATGGATTTAATAGCCACATGAAATTCGAATCCACATGAGGAAATTCGAATTGATAGATTCTACTTGACTGTAGGTAACTAAGACCTTGTCTAAATCACTATCGGAGGACTCAGTAGTTAACTGACCTTGTCTAAACCATAACTGGAGCTCATCGAAGCTCTAAAACACAACTCAAGTGTTACCTTCAGTGTTGAATAAGGATAACTGACTGTGGTAGGTGAGAAATGCACCCGTCATGAGTGCAGTCAAGAAAACCTAGCACTAACTGAATGTAGAGGACTAGAACTGAATGTAACTAACTCCTAACTTAGCTTGACTAGTCATTAACTGAATTGAACTGACCTTAGTTGGTTTTGGCACTCCCAGTGGCTCCTAAATTGTAGCGATTGGTCTAGGAGGATCCTAAACTGATGCAATTAAGTGCAATTAGTGGCAGTAATCCTTAATTAGTGTTCCCCACACTTTAGTAACTGAAACATGTGTCCCAATTAGGCCAAGTGGACCCAATGATGCTAATGACTATAAATATACTAGACCGACTCCCTATTTAGACATGACTCCTGATTTAGACATATGACCAAATTTGGAAAAGGGAGGATTAATAATCCTAACAGGTCTATTATTATCGTCGGCCATGAGTCCTTTCTTATTTTTCTAGTGGATATTCTGGTGGATCCTTTGAGGATTTTGAGGAAGACTCACTGTCTAAGGATTCTTCTGAGGAAGAAGGTGATGAGGGAGGTGTTGTAGGTGGCAAAACACCAAAAATTTGGGGTGACCCTTTTGGGGGATGATTCTTTTGATCAGATGTTTGGTCTGTTTGAACCTTGGGAGCTACTGGTTGTTTAGTAATAGTTTGAATAATTTCACTCATAGAAGAACTATGAGAATAATGACTTGAGGGTAAAGCATCTATGAGGATTCAATTAAGTTCATCTCTCTGTTCAAACTTTGTAGTTAATTCTTGGGTATTTTTTCTCAACTGTTCCAGTGTTAGGGTTCCCGTTGTTAGTGAGACAAAGATAATTTGTGATGGATTACTAGCAACCGTTTGTGAAGAAGAAGTGAGAGGAATGGTTATCATTTCTTCTACAGGTCGTGTTGTAGACATAGCATCTTGAACATGGCTTCTAGTGATGATGGGTGATCTAGGGGTAGGAGGTCTAGTAGGATTTGGTCCTGACATATTTCAAAATGGCCCTCCTTTTAGCACCGTTTGTTGACGGGCTCCTAATGTAGGTTAATGGAAAATCTACAAGGTAGTCAATAGAAGGAAATAACCCAACCAAATTCTTCAAATCATTCCCACACAGAGAAGAATCTATCCTCAAGTTGTTTAGAATGACTAGATCCTATGGATACGAGGCCTTCACTGGCACAAACGTTTCCAAATCTAGAATATCTGTTGTGAATATACGTGGGAAAAGATTGAAAAGAATTGGTTCCTAACTAAATGTTTAAAGACAGTTAAACATGATGGGTAACGATTTCAAGATAGGACTGTTGCAGTATACATCAGATGAAAGATAACAACCATTTCATGTGCAAACATGTAGATCAAGATTACTTATTTCAACTAACTTTAGACTAACTTAACAAATAAAATTGCCAAGAACTCTGTCCAAAGCATTAGAGATATACAACAAGTCCAAGATACAATATTAATTAACAAATCAATATTAGAGATCAATAACCAATTATCAGCAGCATGAAAGATAATGTTTACCAAATAAAGACATTCACTTGATACACATTCCACATATCACTTTAGTAAAGAAAAATCAATACATGAACCAACACATTTATTAAAGAAAACCAATAACCAAAAAGCCAAATTTATGAGAATATGGAATGAAATTCATTAAAAAAATTCAATGAAGAACCATAAAACATAATGCGGAATGACTGTAATTTTATTAATGTGCAAAAAATTACAAAATGATAAAACGACAAAATTTCCTATTATGTTCTTGGTAGTCCTTTCTCCTGTATAGGTATTAAGCTTAATCTCTAAAAGTCTCCCCCTCAACTTGGGAAATTCTTCCCTTTAAATAATATTAAAAATTTTACAAGAAAAGAAAATTCCCAAGACGTGGGATTGAAAAATTAAATTGTTTCAAGGATTTCCAAGGGCAGAACGCCACTTGGATTGTAGGTTCATGAGCTCGTCGCTCTCCTGAAAATGGGCATTTCTCAAGTGGATTTCTATTTTACAGATTTGGGAGGAAATCTCCCTCTTTTTGAATTTCTTCCAATCTTTTAGGTACACATGTATCTGAGCCATCAAAGCATGAGGGATCTCGATCCATCTCTCGATCTCTTTCATCATGAGCTGATTTATATGTTGGATTTTCTCCTTTCCCACATCAAAATGTTGTTCAACATGTTCCAGCTGGATCTTGGGTGAATGCGCCTAACCGATAGGATCTAAAATAGGTATGTCCAAGTAGCCGAGAAAAAATTTAGCAGTTGAACACCTACATTCACAAGCTTCCTGTCCTTCCTTGATTATGCCCTCCACTGAGTCACATATTTTCTCCTATGTCTTGATTATGACTTCTGTCATTTTGGCTTGAAGTTTGTCCAAAATTGGCAGATCATGTTGTCTACCTATGATATTCTTCTGTCAATATATCACCTATTCAAAGGCCATGGATGATTCTCTTCTTTGATCATGGTGGGTTTCCAAAGTCTCAGAATGTTTCCTAAACAAGTTATATAACCCTTGCATCTCATCAAAATAGGTGTATAGATCCACCATGGCCTAGCGAAATTCTTGATGCAGTTTGCATAGTACCTGCTTAAAATATTCTAGTGTCAGACTTAAAAAGAAGAGGCTGCTGATGCTAACTGAGCATCCTTTAGCTGTTTCTCAAAGAGGACAATATTTTCTACTAGCTTCTGTTTAAGAAAATATGCATTCCCAAGATGATGTTTGAGGTGTTCATTCTTCTTGTGCCATTGCTTGATTCGGTTTTCATGCTCTTGTTTTAGTTATTTAATCTCTTGTTCATATCTATCCCCAATTGTTTCTAAGTCAAGTTTATCCTTTTTAAGTTCTTATTCTTTATCAGAAAGGGCCAAACTCAGTTGTGAAACTAAGTCATATTTAGCACCTGCAAAAGCTCCCATAGCAGCTACTGTATCTAATGCACCTTTCCTGATATCAAGGGTGTATGGCTTCCAAATAATCAGATTGAGGGAAGGCATCTATTTGGTTGAGCATTCTCTTGTTCTCTTAGTTCCCTTCTTGATCAAAACTTTTTCCTTCTTACTCCAATATTATTTTCACATAGACACCACAACATCTTCTCTGAAATCTCCCATTCCTTTAGGGGGTGAAATGGTTTGTTGCTGGGTTGTAACCAAGGGATGAGTTTGTGTCTGGGAAACAGGGATTTCTATATTGAGGGGAGGGATGTTCATAGGAGAAGTAAAAGAAGCAAATGTGAGGGATGAGGAAGAATTAGGTGTAGGTATATCAACTTTAGAGGAAAGTGTTATAGAGATGGAAGGAATGTTTATTTGAGGAAGCTGAGAAAGTGGGGATGTTGGGATAAGGTGAGGTGGTGAAAGGGGAGGAGAAGAAGTATGAATGGGTGGGTCAACTAGTACTATGAGAATGCTAGTGCTACCCAAAATCCTCATATAGGAGAAATATTCTCTGACATACCAATCACCATATAATAAAATTAGTGTCCTGGCTCTTTCAGAAAATGATGGAGTGTCAGCGTTGAAAATTTTATAATACATCGACTTGAGAAACCAGTCGCAAATCTCGTAAACTCTAGGACGAAGTTTTCCTCCCACATTTCAGAACAATATATGTGTACATGCGGAGAATTATTGTTCCAATTCCATTTTAAGGTGGGAAAAGGAGAAGTCACATAGAATGCATCCATCACAAACCCAGACATGTAGAAAGTCGACTTTCGGTTTGCCGAGGTCTTCTGGTATTTTTCAATTTCATCTTTCGAATTGAAAGATAAAACTTGTGCCCGATTGAAAGAATCACTTGTAATTGCAATGTGGTGTGCCACAGGAACCCATTGAGCTTTGAACATGGAACAACTCGATGACCCATATAAGCAAAAAAACATAGCTGCGAGTAACAAGAAAGGTTCCCGAAACCAAGAAATTGGGTAGGAATTAGTTGCAGTAGGGATGAATAATGTTGGATTTTCCATCCAAAATTTGATGACCTCTTCATAATTGAACCGGGAGATGGCTTAATCGAGAAATTTTGATGTTAAAATTTGTTTGGGAGGTCCAAGTGCATACGCCCTAGAAAATACATAAGGCTGGAATGATGCAAAAAGGGTGTTAACCTGAAAAATACCTCACTCAGCTCTACATGGCCTACACCACCCAAGGAAACCCATGATCGACCCTCGCAACACCCCATTAGACCCCCACACCCTCGAAAAGGCTTAAGAATGAAGAAAAGGGCTTAAAAACCCCCAAAAGGAGCCTAAATAACTCTACTAGGGGCTAAAACCTCCAAAAAGGGGATAAAACCCCTCAAAGGAGCCTAAAAACCTAAAAGGAGCTAAATTTAGGGCAAAAGGGGATAAATCCCAGACCAAGGGATTAAAACCCTAAAACCCCCAAAAAATCTATAAATGGAGGGTGGGGGGTCACTCTCAAAGAAATCCTCTCTTGCATACTATTATGTTTCTCGTGGATGCCTTTAGACTCTTTGCCTCTCAGGCCACCCACATCCCCTTCTCTTCCACTCATCTTACCCATTGAGCCATAGCTCCTCCATTGCTGAGTGAGATAGGGAGGTGCTTCTTCCAGCCAGGGCATGGTGGCCCATTTCACTAAAGGATAGGTATAATCTAGTTTTGTTTATGTGTTTGATTTGTTAGTTTAGTTGTTTTCTGACAATTAATTGCTTGCAGGTTTGGTCTTTAACATGTTTTGTAGGTTTATTGTAGCTTAATAGTTGTTTGCAGGTAGCTGAGGCAGAGCCCTAACCTTGTTTGCAGAGGGGCTCATGGCCATTTTCTTTCTGTCATTTGCTTCTATTTTTGTTCAGTTTCTTTTCTACATTTTCCACACACAGGAACCTACCCTTTCATCCTATAGATGAAAGGGAGCTATTCCTTCCCCTGTAGCAAGGAGAAATCCCTGCTACAGAACTGGCGACCATACCAAGTCGATCCCACAGGATCCCTGGTTTAGTTTTTTGAAATTTCAAGTTTTTTCAGTTTATGCCCTAATTTTTAAAATTTCTTGTCAAATCTAGGTTAAATCCTATTTAAATTCAGTTTTTATTGTTGCCGAAGCCTCTGGAAGGAAAATCTGAGTCTGTTTGGCCACAATACAGGTTACTGTCGACCACATCTGACTCGGGATCAGAAAAACCCCAAATCCAGAGCAGGTCACACCTATCGAGCCTGAATAGGAGATGAGGTCACTCTTTTAGGACTCATAGGTGCGACCAGGTCTCCCTTTCCCCCCTGAAAGGTTTGAATTCACTCAGATAGGAAGACCAGTTCTGTCTGTGAAATCTGTGTGACCCCCTTGCCTGTTTCTGAAATTTTTTTGTGACCCCCTTGCCAAATTTGACCTGAAACGAGTGGTCTGTCAATCAGTAGTTAATTTTCAGATTATTATTGATTTTCAGTGCGGATTGGCCACCTCTTTCCAGCACAGTAGTTCCATTTCTGTTTCTGTTTTAATTTACTGTAATTTCATGTACAAACAAAGTGTAAATTCAAACACAATTTTTTTAATGCCTTAATGAATGTAGCTCAACTAAAATTGACATAAAATTAACATTCTTTCTTACCCTTCCTCCTCTACCCAGTCATCATCCTCCGGGGTATTCTGGGATACGACAAAGGGCACATCTCGTATAGTCATAGGCCCTTCACTGAATATTGTTCTAGACCATTAAAAATGGATGACCTGGAAGGTAGAGGGGGTAGAGAAGGAGGGATTCTCATGGCACTAAGTGTCCTTCCTGTTGACCAACCTTGCATTCGAGAGGTGACCTATGGATCTACGGATGGGATTAGTCCCATTGTGTTGAGATCCCATCACCTTCTCTTGGTAAAAGAAGAATATAGGTGTAAGATAGTCACCTAGGTAGGCTGTCACATTCAGGGTAAAAATTATATCTTTTTACAAATTTTTGTTTATTTACTGCTTGTACATACAATGATATGAAATATATGACATATTCATAAACCACTTGCAACCACCTGATAACAGAAAAAAAACAACCAAAAATATACACCATACCACGTAATCAACCCAACTCAGTTCATGATGCTGAGAGAGCCCTTAAAATTTATCAATTTACACTAAATTCAAAAAATCTGTAGTCTTTGAGGACATAAGTCCCTGACTTCTTAACCAAGGGAAGTACTTGGGATTAGCCTAGAAGCTCATTGTGAGGAGTACCATGGGAACCCCAAAGTAGCTGGCCACTGAGAGGAATTTCCAAGCGAAACGGGCAACGACCCCCATTGATTGAGTACAAACGCCCGTGAGGAAAAATCCAAGTGTTGTCTTCTGGCAGTCTTGGTGGCTGAGTGACCACCTACAACCAATAGGAAGCCATTGAAACTGGGGTTCAAACATCATTCCCACCATTTTGATACAATCTAACACAATTGATCCCCCATGCTCTTCCTCACACCTAATAGGCGAACCACCACCATTCGGGACATTAAACCGACACCGTCGAAACCGTTCCCAATGAACTCACACCATCAGAAGGACACACAACCTCTGATTCAGATTCAGATCCATATTAGTTTGAACCATATATGCATACTGCACCATCAAGCCCCATGGCTAGTGCAAACCCGAATCCATTTTTCGGCATAGACATAGCTAGTGGACCCATGTCCACACCACAAATTATCACCAACAACCCAACATGTGGCCCTAGCATAGTCATGCAAACTGTCATCAGTCAGTTGCCACCACCCATAGTAACCACTCAAGCTATCCCACCTGCAACACTTGCGAGAAGTGGACCTTCCACATACACTGCCCCTCCTGTCACATAGGGGGGTAGTGCCCCTTCCATATACACTGCCCCTCCTGTCACACAGGGGGGCAGTGCCCCTTCCATATACACTTCCCTCCTATCACACATGGGGGCAGTGGCCCGTCCATCCACACTGCCCTTCATATGATACTTGGGGGCATTGGCCCATTTATAATGGCACCAACAACACCCCCAGTGATGCAGGTACATTAGCAAACCCCACCACCATACCTTCCCCATCCCACATTAACTTGGGGTCAAACCTACCTTTTATGGCTTGTATTAACCTGCCTGATTTGGCTCGGCTAACAAATGACCCCTTCGCCACCAAGCTTTCTGGCCACCCATGCCAACCAAGGTGCCATTAGACATTCCCAAGTTTGAAGGAAAGGCAGGGGAGTGCCCCCAAAACCACATAATGGCATTCCATCTATGGTGCTCATCAAACAACATCGTAGACGATTCCATTAGGCTAAGGCTATTCCAACGCACCCTCATAGGTGCTAAGGCCAAATGGTACATTAAGCTACCGCAGGCCAAGTACCCAGATTTCAACTCCCTAGCTTTCATGTTCCTATAGTATTTCCAACTCCCTGTCAGATATGACGAAGGGGTGGAGATCTTGTTATCCTATCACCACAGTACTGTGACACATATAACCGACCAAATCTATGAGTGGCGGTGACGTCGCAGTTTGTGTAAAATCCAACTTGACGACAGGATCTTCTTGGATTGGTTCCTCAAAACCCTGCTCCCACCCATAACAAAGGATGTTGCATCCAAACATCCCCAATCCGAAGAGGAGGCCATACTAAAAGCCCAACAGTTTGACCTGATCTATGCTAAGTCTAGATATCTGTACACCATCATTCCAGATGCCCCTCATCCAAGCACTTCCTACCAGGATGCACTGGGGGCATCTCATGCTACAGACATCATCATAGGCTCAGTCTCCCAACATCCACAACACTGTCTGACACCACCTATAGCTCCACCACAACCAAGCAATATTGCTAGTGTTGCTTACCAGAACCAAACTTTGGACTATGCCAGAATGATGTCCTAGTCCAGAGCCACAACTTCCTATGCACGACCTACCCCACCATAGCAGGTTCAGGCCATGGCATGGCCAAGATAGTAGTATGCAGGGTAAATGCCCACATTTGTGGCACTACAGCCCACCCAAATTTATTATGCACCACCAGTGCAAGTAGTTCAAGCTCCCATCCCTTCCCAACTTGCTGCGTTGGGACAAGTATTTGCACAACAAAACCGTCCCAACTAGCCTGCCCCCAACAATCAATAAGGGAAAGCTAGAAATAATCATCCTTGGAACCAAGCCAATAACCAACCGCAGGGAGGTGGCCAACAATCAAACCCTCCCAACAATGCCGTAGCAAATCGACCTGTCCAAAACCCCCCACGAACAAATGCACCTAGACGCAATGCCCCATTGTGCACAAACCAACTGTGCACACTCTATGAGGTCTATGGGCACTACACATTCGAGTGTCCCCTCATGGGTCGCGCTAAGTAGGCCATTCAAAACAAGGCCCAACAGGCCGCCAACACCATGAACTAAGCCCAACCCAACCTAGCACCATAAGGACCTCCCCCCATGGTGCTTCAAAACCCACTACCAGTCCAAGGATTGGTGGCAACTGCACCCCCTCCCCAGGACAATATTTCCCAATGATCTGGGGGCACCTCCCATGGCAGAAACATGTGTCCACCACCTGCTAGCCATGACGACTGAAGAGGTTAACCTACAAACCAGATGAAATTAGTATGGTACCACCACCAAACCCACTGACACATCAGTGACATCTATGTCCAAATTGGTCAATGCACCTCTTCAGTTACCCCCTTTCCCCCACCCCCCCATACGTTGAGTGGCCAACAACACCATAGCTATAGCTGCTGTCAGCTATAGCATTGTGGATGATTTGGCCCAAACACCAACAACCATGTCTGCTCTGGAGGTACTCAAAACATGCCCAATGCAGCAGAAAGCGTTACTATCCTCCCTTGGGGTCGTAGACCCCTCCGAATCCAAGTTGATCACATTCGACACGGAGAATGGAGAACCATGCATGCCATCTACCATCACCTTCCAAATCCCAGTGTCTATCTAAAATTTGGTTGTGCACTGGTGCATAGTAGATGAGGGGGAATCTACGTGTGTTATGTCTACCCTAGTCTGGCAGAAACTTGGATCTCCAATTCTACAACCATCCTCCACAACTCTGCTGGCTTATGATGGCCATCCCACTAAAGCGCAAGGAATCCTTCCCCATGTCCCCATCACATTATCCAGGAAGACAGTGCCGATCGACATAGAGGTCGTCAATGCTCAACTGGACTATAACCTTCTCCTCGGAAGAAGTTATCTGTACGCCATGAGAGCGATCGCATCAACTGTCTTCCATCTCATGATGTTCCCTCACGAAGGGAAGATCGTGATGGTTGATCAAATCACTTATCACAATCCGCAAGGGTTAATGGCACCCGCCAATGTTATCCTGACCATCACCACCATTGAGCTGCAAGGGATGACCACACACACCAATGTTGTCCCTGCAATCAACACCATGGTTGACAACACACCAGCCTCCCCATTATTGAATGTGGGCCCTAGATTATTTGCCGATACCACCATGATGACTCATTTCCTCTTAGTGTCATCGCCACCGAAACAAAGTGAGACTGCGGACTTGTGCATGGTCTCATCCAACACCGCTATGCCCAAAATACCAGCGCAAATGTAGCCCCAACCCCAACCACAACACCGTCCGTAGTCGCAACACCAACAGCAGCTGTAAAATCATCCGCAGTAGCAGCATTATGTGCAACTGCAACCACAACCTCACCCCCACATACAACCATCAAGGAGTTACCTGGGCTCATCTCCAGTCCATACAATTCCCTTCCTCTTTCTCCCACCTGGTGTCATGAGCAAGCTGGTAATGGCCACCTTAAGCCTACCCAACTTTACATTGGGAATTCTGGTGTGGTATCTTAATCCACCAGCACAACCACCTATGCCCCAGGTTGTTTTAACCCCAGTGCAACCCATTGCGATCGAGTCTCACCCTCCACCTGGCCCACAAAATCCAACCACAGCACCTACACCCACACTGCCCCACCCAAAAAGGGCCAGGGGCAAGAATTCCAAAGCCACCACAGAACCTCGAAAAATCCCGCCTTGCACCATCTGCAAACAACAGGGCCACCCAACTCAAAATTGCCCTGAAATCCCAGTGATTCGTGCGCATTTGGATGCCATGGACACAAATGAAAACCTCCCAGTGGTCGAACTCCCAACCATGTAGATAGTCAGAAACAAGGCATTGAGAACAAACCATGCATGCGCCCTTTGCGGATTGTATGGACACTACTCTCACCATTTCCAACACTTGCCCAAATTTTGAATCGTGTTAGCCGACCTTCGTCAACATTCCCTTGAGTCTGAGATCACCTTGATCAAAGAAGTTCACCCCCCACCACCTTCTTCAGACACCATGTCCATTTACACGATATCCATTTCAACTGACTCGCTTATCTCCACCTCCAACGATGGTCCATCAGACCCATCTCTTCAATGCTTCAGTAATGATGAGGAGATACTTGAAGCTATAATCATCCCAAAATACCCATGGGACAACATGCACCATCACTTGTTCTTCCTCCCCGAAGAACTTGTGTCGCAGTCTAACCAGTTTTCTGTGGAGACCAAAGATTTCATCCATGGGAAAGCAGACTGGTTCAAGAACCCCATCCCGGCACCAGACGCCTTCAAAGAAGATAACATGGCTAACATCTCACCCACTGTCAAAATCAACATCTAACCAATCCTGAGGTTGTTGAAGAAATCATGCTGGGGGAATCTTGCTCCTCAAAAGAGGTCACTGCCTACAAAGCTCTCTTCCGAGAATTTCATGACATCTTCGCCTGGTCGTACACTAAAATTCCTAGGTTGGATCCATCAACCGTGGAGCACCAGATCGACACTTGGCCTGATGTGGCCTCCGTACGCCAAAAGCAACGGCCCATCCATCCTTCCAAAGTGGTTGCGGTGAAAGCCAAGATAGAGAAGCTGCGTACAACCAGCTTCATCTACCCCATTGCCTACACCACTTGGGTTTCTAATCCTATTCTCGTGAACAAAAAACAGGGTACCATTCGCATTTGTAGAGACTTCCATGACCTCAATGGGGTGTGTCCCAAAGACAACTTCCCAACACCCTTCATCGATCATATCATCGATGCATGCGTTGGACATGAGGCCTTTTCCTTCATGGACGGATTTTCTGGCTATAACCAAATCCAGATCCAGAAAGAATACCATTATAAGATGGAATTCACAACCCTATGGGGCACATTCATGTATATATTCATGCCCTTTGGCCTGAAAAATGCAGGAGCCACCTTCCAGTGCGCCATGGCACACTGCTTCCATGACCTCGTTCACATTATGTTGGTTTGTCTCGACAACCTCATTGCGTGGTCGCAGAAACAAACACAGCACATAGACGACCTGCGACAAGTCTTCCTATGATGTCACAAGTACGGAATCCACTTGAACCCTTTCAAGTGTGTTTTCTATGTCCCAACGGGCTGTCTACAAGGATTCACCGTGTCACACAAAGGAATGACCGCTAATCCCTGGAAATTCCAAACGAATTTCCCTCTAACGTCACCTCTTTAAGTGACAATAGTACAACTTGTATTATAGTCTTTTTCCTTTTTTGTTTTACACATTTTTTCAAAAGTGAGTCTTATGTATCATTCCCTCTTATTGCTCTAGATGGAGCACACCTCAAACCAGTATATCGGATTTGCTGATGGAGCAAGCAGATGGTCTCCAAACCTCGCCTTGGCTGCATGGGTCATCTACTCCCCGTCGCATGAGTTGATCCATATTGACAGAATATGCGTGGGTAGTGCGACCAACAACCAGGATGAATATGATGGTGTCAATGGCCTCTTGGCCACTGCTCTCTAGTTAGGTGTTCACCATCTCGATGTCTTCTTAGACTCCCAGCTGCTTGTTTCTTAGTTGAACAATTACTATTGGGTACGTAATCCCTACCTCTTTAGAAAATTCTTGTGCACTAAACATATGGTTAGAGCATTTGAATCCATCACACACATGTTCCTAGAAACCTCAATAGTGTCGCAGATCAAATGGCTAATGATATTCTAAATTGGCACATTTATAATCACATATAGAAAACATACAACCACAACATCATGCATAATCACATTAAAAAATACACACACAGTGTAATAATACATCACATAGGCATTTGCATTCCACATCATCATAAAAAGACTCACATAATAAAATCAATAAAGCGTATCCACGTGCGTCAAAAATATATATAGATAAATAGATAAGTCGCATGTCCAAAACATGTCCAATACAAAATGAGAAGCCACATATGATTTCTCAGTAGGATATACATAACAAAACAAAAAATTCTAAGTGAACCAATGCACTAGGGACAACCCCACTAGGCTGCTAATCTAACTCAAACTCATCATCTGACTCAGATTCGTCATCTTCCTTAGAAGACTCATCCTCTACAAAAATATCACCCCTCGCCGCCTGACGAACTTGGTCACAGGCCATAGCCATCCTCCTCATCACAACAGTCCACTCAGGAGGAAAACTATGAATAGAAGCGATCAAATCACTGCTTAGATGCTGCCACCCATCATCAGAGATCCCAGTAGAAATATGCTCCAGATGTGGTAGCAGGTCATCCATCTCATGTCGTCACCTGCGAGTGTTCCCAATAGGAATCACCGTAGGAGCTATGGTAACCACCCGCCTCTGATGCCTGGGCGGTAGGCGAGGACCAATATCTGCATACACAAAGAAGGACACCATCATTCCACACATACAACTATCAACCAGCTCAAACTACACTATATATAACGATGAACACAAAAACATCACACATACATACCAGCTATTCCCCACGCCTAGCCAAGAGTTCAGTGCATATCGAGGTCCCCATGATAGTCCATACTCATGTACGGGTACTCCTCGATCACCACCAGAAGCTTTCACCATTTCTCTAATAGCTCCTCAGTAAAGAAGCATCCCACTCTGCCGCCACCCTCTTGGATCATCGTCTGGCACCACTGGTACATCCGTGGCTCTCGTGGACCACTATCCTGCACAGTCCGGTGTGGACGTAGTGTAGGTACTTTCTCAAAAAAGAAAGCACACAGGAAGGATCCAAAACAAAATCCTACCCCAGATGTCTTGGACTTGTTCAGTTGCTGCTAAACAGCCTGAAGATACATTTGGCCCCATCCATAGTACGTGCCCCTTATAGCACGCTATACTAGCTGAAGCTTCCCTCCAGAGATCTTGTGACTCCCCGTGGAACTCAAGATATGTAGTAGTAATGTCACCATCTCTCATGTCAACAGATGCTCGATGTCACACATCAAGATATAGGAGCGACGCACATACGCCATAGCGTAACAATGCCTATCACACAACTCCTCCAAGGTCTCCCCCCGAGACAACACTAGTGCCAAGTCACCCATAACTCCCAACATAGGGAGCCCAGTCCAAAAGTATACATTCGCTAGCGTGATCGCAATCTGCTGGCCCTGAAAGAGGAACGCCTTCTCATCAACATCCAAAAAAATCACCAATGTTTGCAGCAGCAAACCCAAGCTCTTCATGAGGGGTATCCTCATGAACTTTAGCAATCCACAACGGGCCAGTATATCTCTCACATTCCCATCTCGTAATGATGCCTCCCGCAGGTCTTTGCACTCTCTCTCTTGCCACTTGATCTCAACCATCCCACACAAGAAAAAACCTAGATGTCAGCCATTGATATCATCAAAAAACACCCTCCAGAGGCCAAGTTGCACCTGTTTAGGCCAAATGAGCGACCAGGTTGCTCAAAAATTCCCCACAGATGCGACTAGGTTGCTCCTTTTCCTTCAAAAGGTGGGACTTGGCTCCATGAAACCCCAAACTACTCATGGAGGACCTCTGGGTGACCAAATCTAGAAAGTAAACCACCAAAAAGAAGAGATTCAATGAGAGCTCTTACCTGCAAGTCGCAACACTCGAAACCATCGGTCAGATCAAGAGAAATCAGCAAATGAATATTTAGGTCCCACCTCTCCAACTCCACAGTGAACAGTGACAATGACAACTCACCAAGTGGACCCCACCCTTATATAGGCCCCATTTGACCTAATTTCTTTCGATCGACATAACAGGACCATACGGACTCCGTTTGAGATTCCGTTCATGCCACTGGTTTTAGAATTCTGCCCTCTATCCCTTTAAAAGATCATTTTCTCATGTTTAACAAATAAATTTTGGGACCATTTCCAGCAAAGTCACCTCAATTTACGAGCCACAGCATGGTGATGCAAGTGTCTACGGACCTGCACTTGTATCTCTCAAGCCTACCACTACTCATGCGGGTTCTCGGGCCACCGCCCATTAAGCGTTACCATTTTTATTCTTGTTTTGTATTTTAATACATAGTTGTCTTCTCTATCCACCGCACCTTACATGGACCTTTGGACCATTGTCCACAAAAAATTTTATTTTTCCTTGTACGTATTTGGCATATAACTACCCTCGGACTTGCACTCACATCGCATGTAGTCAAGTCCATCCACCACAACTCACAGATAGCTCTCCTAACTTTTGTCCAAGAGCCACCTTGGTTTGAGTGCCTCTGTCGCACCGACTCGCAAGCCTCTGTCACGATCTATCCCGCGCATGTATTGGTATGTTTGAGAGCCTTCTACTCTATCCATACTGCGCGGATGAACTTTGGACCACTTTCCACCATCCCGACATGGGGCACCGCCTATGCCACCGTAATCGGTTGACCATATTATAGTTTCGTTTAAGCTCTTTTATGACTCTTAAAAACAATACAAAGATAGTCGAGCGCAGCTACTTCCTTTCTCGCTCGTTAAAGGATAGGAAAGGGTGTCTACATCGTCCCGTTTATCTCCTTTTGTGTACCATGTAGACCATCAAATGAAAAGGACCACCTTGGCGTATTCAAGCCAAGACTGTTCCCCTCTGCATACTTTTATGCTTTCTCGGGCAGAGGCACCACACTTTACGAAAAAGCTCACTAGGGGTTGTCATTAAGCTCTTTTCCAGCCTTCTCATCAAGAAAAGATTTTCGAGCAAAATTGGTTTCTTTCATGCTCGTAAAAGTATCTGAATGACCATTTAGTTGGTATAGGTTTAACCTTTTTTGGCCTGATTGGACTACCAATGGTAAAGAAGTCTCTCATCCCTAATAGGATGGGCGAGCTCTCCTATGTATACTTTTATCCTTTTTCGGGCATAGGATACTACCAACAAAAAAGAGCCCCCACTGGAGTCTTCTTGGCGCTTTCAGACTCTCTAAAATTGAAATCACCATCGAGCATTTACTTTCTCGGGCTCGCCAAAAATCCACGAGATCGTACCAAAATGGTGCCCCTAGACACCACTCCACAGAAAATAGTTTGGCAACATTCCCACATTACGTCGCCTTTGTTTAGAGTACTCTACAATTTGTCTTCCTTGGATCCCATCAATATCAAAAGTGTCCACCTCCTCCAAGTATTTCCCATCTGCAGTGACATTCCTGGTATTACAGCTATGATCCCATTCCCATGAGTTAGTTTCATTTGCTTCCTGGTCTGCCTTGCCGTCATACTCTGAACAAAGGAAGTTTGAGTCTACCACACTCCCCCTACCCTGATTCAATTCTTTCCCTCCCCCTCCCCCCCATTCAGTGGGTCAGCCCGCATATTGTCTCACACCTTTCGGTTATCTCCCTCGTGCTCCTGGTTAAGGAAACATCATTGCCTTGACTAGGGGCAGGTCTCCATCTGTCGACGACAACACACATATTCCAAAGGATAGACCTAGAGGTCCCTATAACTTGGTTTCATTAACATCATTGATGAGTTCCTTGGACCACTTGAGAGGAGTCCTTAGTGCCTCTTGGGATGGTTGTTTCTCACGTGCTCGACTTCAACTACATCATCGCACCGTTGAGATTCGTACAGGGTTTGGTCTGTGTAGTATTTGGTCGAAGACCCTGGATGTCACCTAACTCTAGCACATTGATGAGTCTATTCAAGGGACCTAGACAGGTTATGTCCCTTGTGACTTCTGGGTTGCTTTGGAGACAGTGTTCAGAAGCCCCACCAATGCTTCTATATAGATTTATGATTGATGCAACATACTTGTACCACAGAGACTCTAACTCTCAATCAGCAAGTCCATACAACTATGTACTGTCCTAGATCCAACAGGTCGTCAGTCATGAAGATATTGCATTCCATGAGAATGCCATGGGTCCAATGTACCATTTCTTCAGATCATTATTGTATTCATCCTTACATTGAGGCAACCACTGTGTACCATCAGTTGTATATTATCGGCNTTGACATTGTCACGAGCATGGGGATGCCCGCCTCATCCATATACATGTCACACATTATTTGTATCTCACCCATTGATGGGAACCATATTAATACAAAAAAAAAGCCACCATGCCCTAGCCCCGGAAGCACCACCTCTACGCAGCAAATCCTATGATTTCCATCTACCATACGATGAGCTCCTTCCCTCACACATCAGGGGGCAATCTGTTAACCCGAGAAATCCCTCACTCATCTCTACATGGCCTACACCACCCAAGGACACCCATGATTGACCCTCGTAACACCCCATTAGACCCCCACACCCTAAAAAAGGCTTAAGAATGAAGAAAAGGGCTTAAAAACCCCCAAAAGGAGCCTAAATAACTCTCCTACGGGATAAAACCTCCAAAAAGGGGCTAAAACCCCTCAAAGGAGCCTAAAACCCTAAAAGGAGCTAAAGTTAGGGTGAAAGGGGATACAATCTCAAAAAAGGGGCTAAAGCCCGGACCAAGGGCTTAAAACCCTAAAACCCCAAAAAAACCTATAAAAGGAGGGTGGGGGGTCACTCTCAAAGAACTCCTCTCTTGCATACTATTATGATTCCCGTGGATGCCTTGAGACTCTTTGCCTCAAGCTACCCACATCCCCTTCTCTTCCACTCATCTTCCCCATTAAGCCATAACTCCTCCATTGCTGAGTGAGATAGGGAGGTGCTTTTTCGAGCCAGGGAATGGTGGCCCATTTCACCAAAGGAGAGGTATAATCTAGTTTTGTTTATGTGTTTGCTTTGTTAGTTCAGTTGTTTTCTAATCATTAATTTCTTGTGGGTTTGATCTTTAACATGTTTTGCAGGTTTATTGTAGCTTAATAGTTTTTTGTAGGTAGCCAAGGCAGAGCCCTAACCTTGTTTGTAGAGGGGATCACATACATTTTCTTTCTGTTATTTGCTTGTCTTTTTGTTCAGTTTCTTTTCTGCATTTTCCACACACAGGAACCTACCCTTCCATCCTATAGACGGAAGGGAGCCATTCCTGCCCCTGTAGCAAGGAGAAATCCCTGCTACAAGGGGTATGGACATTGTCATCAAAAGAGCATTCCTTAGTGCTTGCATATTCTAATGCCCACTTTATGGGATCTGTATAAGGCATGAAAGGGGGTCTAGAAGCGATGCAGTAGAGTTGAGAAATCTAAAATATTTGATAAGCATGTAGGTCATGGGTGACAGGGGAAAAGTCATCAATGATAAAAATGGCGTAAATTCTAGACCAATCCAGATAATAGGGTATCAGACACATGCCCACTAGTATCAGTAAACACACTGGCGTTGGGGTCTTTGTTCTTTCGCTCCTGAAGAGTTGTTTTCGACCTGGTGTTCCTGCAAGTGGTGGACACCACTTTGATTGCAGTTGGAAACCATGTTTAAACAATGTCATGAGTTCAAATCAACAGAGAAAATTGTCAAGTGGTAAAGACTTATTGGTGAAAAGATCAGAAAACTGTAAATCCGTGAGCCAAAGAAAGGAAAAAATCTGAGTAAAATATTTGAACGCAGCGGAAAAGAATGGGAAAAATGGTAAAAATAATTGTAACTTTGAACAGATTAAAAACCCAAAACCAAACAACCTAAACAATCTAGACTGTATATCTAGCATTCATGGACGACTGAGATCGAGGTGGAAAAATACAATGCAGGGTAATAAGTTTCAAGATTTTGTGATTTTCGAATTCTGGGTTCCGAAATTCGGAAGATGGAAATTAGAATATGAACATTCAACCAAAAAAGAATGTGAGACTTCCACTTTCTGAACTTAGAAAGAGAAATAGTGGGAATCAAAAAGATTAAAATCATAAGTCCAAAAAACGAGGTTGTCGATTTCCATGATTCGAACATCGGAAGTCGGAAATCGGAAATAAACTAAAAGTCTTCAATAAAAAGTAAAGTTTCCACCTTCCTCAACCCAGATATAGGAAAGAGGAAATAGGAAGAGGGACTTTCTTTATTGAAAAATATAGGACTTTCGAGATCCGAATATTGGAAATCGGAAAACAAGTTTCAACAAACCTCCAAAAAAGGGATTTTCGCATCCCGAATTCAGAACCAGGGATCAAAAACACTAAAGAATAGTTGAAAGACAAGGAAAAAGGTTCTGAAAGTCAGAAAATCCAAAAAAACAAGGTTCATTGAGAAAATTTATTAAGTCCAAAACCAAAAATACTTACAACTTGATAGTCCCCATCAGAAAGATATGGCTAGAAAACCAGTTAGAAATTTAATGGGGGCTTGCATTTTGATGACTCAAAATGGGATCTGTTGCAACCATCAACACTAACAGATATTCCACCTTTTATTACTGAATTTCCTAGTTATCATAAGGTTACGCACTATTTTTATCATCTTCTTGACACGCCACCTTTTTGTATTTAATTTACCCACATATCCTTAAGCCCCAATGCCATGGAAATGAGTATTTTAAAGAGTATTATCCATTGGAGTAGTAAATATTATCAGCTATAGAAGAGTAGTAAATCCCTATTAACTTGACTACCCTATGGACACTTTCTTATTTATATTACTTTCCTTTGGTGAAAGCCTTAGTCTTACCATTCTTTGGGAGCTTCATAGGAGAAGAGTCAAATGAACAACTTTGATTTGTACTTCAAATCTCGGAGGGGAATAGTGAGTGCTTACCTTACTGGATCCCTATTGACAACACTTGATTTATTTCTATGCTACTTTTTGTACAACAAATTTTCCACCATAAAGCCTAGTTACACCTAATGGCTGTGTTTCAACTTAATCCCATGTTACCAACTATCATAAGTTTAATAACCCAGTTACACCAATATCCCTCAGTAGAAGCCACAAGAGATGAGAGTCCGCCTGTGGAGCTACTAGTGGTTTGGTTACTGCTTGTATACATTCTGATGATTGTTTGTATTCATTGTTGTATAATTACTTCACTATTGCAATCAAGGCACAATAAAAAGTGCATTTGTCAGAGAAGTTACAGGGGAGAAATGCAAATTAGGTAAACAAGTATGCTATGTTTAACTTCTTAGTTACAGATGTAGAAGTATTTCTAGGGCTTAGAAGGTTTTTGAGTGTGGTGGAGTTGGCTTGGGAAGGACTGGATAGATTTTTCATCGAAATTCCAGTTAATAGTTGTCAGCAAGAAGTTTAAAAGTCGCATAGAAACTATAAGTTTCCAATTTATATAATGTTCCATGTGCGTGAAATAACCAAGATTGGTGGATTTTTTGCATGAATCTCAAATATGGTTGCATGAGAGAATTCAATATGGGGTTTTTGAGTTCACATTGCATAATGAGAAGGAGAACTCATCGAGAGAGTAGATGCATGTGTGTGTAAGAATGGCAGAGAGGTATTATCGATCCTTAGTGAAACTAAATTCACTATTTGAGGAAAATTGCTATCAGGGTTTCTGGAGCACTATCTCCATATCTTTCCACACATGACACCTTTTAGTTCACTAATATGCTTCACAAATTCTGGTGAACTTGATGAGGGAAACCTGTGCATTTGTCAGCTGTAGGTGATGCCTAGTAAGATCAATGTTCACATTTTAATATTAGATTTTGTATGTGTCTTAAACATCCTCCTTTTCGTTATTGGCCTGTTCTCTTTGTAACTCTATTTATAAAATAACAGCTCAAGAGTGTGAAATTAGAAAATCAACAAAGACAAAAATCCCCTTAAGACCTGAACTAATATTTTATCCTTGGTACATGGCTTCCTTGGAGAGTAGTTGAATGTCAATATTATTTTGAAGAATCATTTCATGATTCTATTGCAATAACTATGTATTTACATTTTGCACCTGCATATTGTTTGTTGATTATCATAGGTTCTAAACTTTATTAAAAATTGGTCCTAAACCTTTGAAAATATTGATTACATTTTCTATGGTATGTGAACCTAATTGATAGGAAACCATCAAAGAATAATATCACTTAGTTAGGAGGCATAACTATAAAAAGCAAGAAGATAATATTCACGATTTTGTCCAAGCTATAACCTGGACTATATATGAGATAAACAAGTCTCCATTATGTCCTCTCTTCCTATACCCTACCCATCAAGCTCTCTTTGAAATCAAGGACATATTCTTCTCTTGGCTATATTTTTAGCTTTTTAGCTATACAATTAGTCTTTTATCTTTCCCTACTTCAATATTGGTCTAGGAGTTACTTTTGCACTCCCACTTTGTACCTACACTCGATGTTGTACCTACAATTTTAGAATACTATTTTTTCCACTATATAGTAGCAAGTAGTTGTGCACATGATCCATGGTTATCAATTCCACTTAGCGAGGTAAGAAGATATATTTGTTATGGATCTAGGGAGATGAACTGACAAGTTTGAATCCTACTATAGACAGGGTGACAGATTTGTTACTTTTTGTCTAGCCATGACAGCTATGTTTTGGTAACTAAACAACATAAATTTATATGATATCACATACTAGTGCAAAAACCTATCAATGTATAGGTAAAAATGATAGCAGACCTTGCATAGGTAGTTCTCTTTTAGGTTCTTGCTAAGCATAACATAAAACATAGTCAAGACTAGTATTTGAGTCAACAAATCTATATAGAAGACTAAGAAAATGAAGTAAAAAATATCTTACTAAAAGAATAATATAAAGTTTAGGCCATTTTCTTTTAAGGTCCCACAAAGAGAGCGATCACTAAACAAAAAAAACCATTAAAAATGAAAGGAAAGGGTCTCTAAGGGCCACTCAAAGTCACTAATGACAATATCCTTCTCTAGAGACTCACGTTCCTCATCATTTAGGGGCTCATAAGATCTTAAGCTATTGAGTATGAGTTGAATGCACTATGCATGTACATACTACTTTAGAGTGCCAGGTTATGAACACGAGAGATATTGCAGTGATCTAATTGATAAAATCCATCTATGTCTTTAGAATAACTAAAATACCATTAAGTTTCAATTATAATGTATAGGGGAGCTCACAAATACAAATCCAAATTCATATGCATTCATTTATAATCTAATTCAATTTTAAAACTTTTTTATCACTAAATTTTTGCATAATCTCATTTTTTCTTTGTGCAACATATTATATATGATATTAGAAATTAGTCAATTAAGTGGGCCATATATTAGGATATGTCCAATCATGGACTTGTGAATAGATGACCATCTTGTATGTCTTCTAATATCCATTGATAGACAATCATGGCTCCATTTCGGATGGGTATACCCAAAGATGACAAGATGATAACTAGAAAACACTATGCAAAGACACCCACTAGTCCTTGATAGAGTTTACCTTAACTAAAAATTACCTCATATTCTTATTTCCATGTTTCTACTTTGACTAAAATTGGATAGTATGTTCCTTTTTCGTTCTTTCTTTCAGCCCTGAAGCTAGCCCTGGTGATTCTGAGAGATGCATTTCCAGTAGACTGTCCAGAATTTTATGGTGATCTGTAATAACCCAAAAATTCATAAAATAAAATGTCTAAAGTCACAACTAAGTAACTGCTAATGGTATGCAGAAAATGAAACAGTTTATAAAAGAACAAAGGATTGCTTCTTTAAAAGAACCTGTAAACTAATGGATGTAATCTTAAACACCTGTGTTAGTACTATTAATGAATTAACAACTTTAATTCTATCAGAGTTAGAAAAGGACTTGCATTTTGCTGCTGCTAGATATACTGATGATTAAATTTTGTCAAGTAGGTAAGAATTCTTGTATGAGATCAGGGCTTACTTGGCATTCTTCTAACTCAATTGGTCTGTTGGTTCCTTACAGGTTTAGCAAGTAAGCATAAGATCTAGTAGGTGTTGTTTAAAATTACGTCGAGAAACTACTTTACTAGCATGATTAAGATGCTAGTTTTAGAAAAGGGTTAAATATGATGCTTGTCTACAAGGAGGTAATGTCAATTCTTTTTCCACTATTATGAATCCATTGTTGTATTTATAACTAACATCAAAATGAATTTTTATCAAAAACATAAACAAGGGTTTAATTTGCAACACAAGTACTTACCAAAGTTCCTTCAATTGTCTGAAAATTATTCTCGAAAAGTCTAAAGAACATTGTTTTATTTTCTTGTGTTTACAGTAATGGTTATTTATAAATTTCCATAGATAGAATAGAGCTCTTGGTTTTTGGGTTTAAGTTCACTTCAAACTGTTTGGTGTTTCTCGCAGCTATTCTCACTTCAAGACTCATTAGATGTCCTTATCTTAATGAATGATCAAGTTACCTATGGTTTTCAGTTATAATTTTATCAATGAGTTGTTAGAATTTTATCGGGACTCTCCAACATTTTTAGTCTTCAGTTTCTTGAACACTCCTTCAACAAAACAACATAAAGGCTAAGTTTTCAGAAGTTCAAGGCTTTTCTTTTTACTAGGTTCATAAGTTATAATATGACCTTCTCATAACTCTTTTACTATTTCAAATAATACACAATCTAATTGACTTGTTTGAATAACAAGAAGACTTCTAGGATAACAAGAGTATCTAAGTTATAACCGAAGGTAGAATACCTAAGTATCAAACCACCATGATGAAATTAAATGATGGCAATCATATGTTGTATAGTTTTGAAATGATTGTTAGTTTTGATAATGCAAAATGTTTGATGCAGCGCTGACTATAGATTTCAACCCACGCTTAAAGAAATATTTGGAAGGACATGTGGATAGGTCACATCCACTTGAGGGTTGACTTAAAACCTTGAAACCCTACTCATTTTCTTTGCATAGCGAGAGTTCCTCCTTTGTGTTGGCCGAGCTGAGAGCTCGTAGCCATGGGAGACCTGTAACCTTCTTCGAAATTATCATTTCACCTCCAACTTCTACACTATGACTGTTGGGAGAGGTCGTTAATGGTTTTGGTCTTTCTAAGTGTTGAATAGTTACAGTGAGAGTGTGTATTGGCTTTTCTTTGTGGCTTGAGGGCTGTGCTTGCCTTTAACCTGCAACTGAACACTCATAGCTTCTGCCTTCATCTGGTTGAGTCGATTTTCTTGATTTTTCCTTTGCAAAGGTGACTTCACGTCTTCTTTCATTTCGGCATGGTGCTAATACGACCTGGTGTGCCCATCTCTCCTCAGCTTCCACTCCAAATTACAACAGGTAAATACTTACCCTTAAATTGGTTTTAGATTATTTTTTCTCATAAGGGTTTTTACAAATTTTAAAAAACAAATGATTTATAACGATTCGGTTTGGAACTTGCAGCTCCTTGCTCTCGGTTCCAGATTTGTAGATGAAAGCGAGCTCACCCTTCATTTTTTCATGAGCAAACAAACTGGTAAGCCCTGGTTTCAACGAGGGTTTCTTCCTGCATATAGTTGTGGTTGTTGGAAGTTGGTTCCTTTGGTTGAAATGGCATGGCCTCAGTTATCTGTTAGCTTAAGGTTCCAAGCTTTTTTGTAGAAGTTTAGAAACCCTTAGTGGGTATTTTGTGCAGGGATAAAGAAATAGGCTCTGGTCGCCGTGATGGAAACTATTCTTTTACGTTATTGCCTTATGGCTTGAACAATGTAATTTCTTTTATTTAAAACAATAGATCTTAGCTCTAAACTCTTTGAGGCTTTCGACCTCTATCTAGTTAAGTTTTAGTTTTTATAATAGATTTTAATAGGTGAGGAAAGACTGTGAAACAGTTAGGATTGTAAAGGAAGATAGAATTTTTCTCTTGTCAGTAAATTATGGTTACTGTTTGATATATATATATATATTGCATAGTTTAGTTTTGTTAATAGGCCTGATCCTTGACCTTCAGTTCTAAAGGCTGTAAGCCATATTTTTTTTATTCGATTTTGTTTTTAACAATTTGTTTATATAATATTTTAAATTATTATCCTGTATTTATAAAGATTTCCAGTGCACAGTTTATGGAAAAATTTACTGTATTTAAGAGTAATATTTTACTCTGTTTTTGGTTTAAAAGGGTTAATTATTAAGTATACCCTACGGTTCAGGAATGAATAAATTTTTACAAGGAAATATCCAGAGCTCTACTTTATTATTTTATTTTAATAAATTTTACAGCTGTTTGATTTTTAATTCTCATAAAAGAAGGATTAGGGTTTATTGCTGTATACTTGAGATTAGGATATGTTTATATTTCAAAACCTAGGTAGTTGTAGTTAAGTTACTGTAGAGACTTCTGTATTATATTAGAGACACATAGTGTCTGAAAATCAAATGTTATAAAAAAAATTTGAAAATAAAAATATCTTAACCTAACCCTAGATAATGGTCTGTTTACTATACCTATACTTATTTACTAAACTTTCAGTTTTTATGTGTTGTAAAGAATACTAGTATAAGAAAAATAATTCTATAAGTAATATGATTACTAAATGTTTTTACATACCTATCTTTTTGTTCTTATATGAAACAAATACTTTTAATGCAGCCATTATTTACTACTTCTTTACAGAAGAAATCATAAGCAAACTAGAGCAGAATGTAATTACATTTTTCATTTAAAGTAAAAAGAATCATCATATTTATCTAAACACCCAGCTGTACTAGAGTACTGCCTGAGCCAGGCGTGGAAAAATATAGTATGGAATTCAAATACTATCTGTTTCTCATTTTGCATCTTTATTTCTATTTCTAACATAATCTACAAATTACTAAGTCTATCATTACACAATTACTCCTTTCTTCCTAAACCCTAATTAAATACTAACATGGCTGTATTTAAAAACTAGTAAACATTATACTAAAGACAGTAAGTAAATATAATAACACAAAGACAACTAGAACCTGTCAATGATAAGGTGACAACAACTTAAGGAGGCTGTTCCTCCCAACCAACTCCTGGAGAACGCTTAGACAACACTTCCTCAGGACTCCTGAGCCTGCTCTTGGTCTTCTTGGCAGAGTACTGGGTGGAGAATATAACCTTAAGACCTTCTATCACCTGACTAGTCCAATTACCTCAGTAATTCAAATCTGCTCACAATAGTTAGAACTTCATCCTAATAGCTGCAATAAGTTTGGTCTCAACAGTTAACCCCTCAAACTCACTTCAGTAATCCCCTCCATTGAATTTCTCTTGAGTAAATTCATTCACCCTGAATGATCACCTCCTAGAAAATGAGCAGCCTCAGCTGTCTTCAATGGGAAATTTTATAGAGATGCCTAGGTCTTCTGGGTCAGTTTTCATTTAATGAGCCACCTGCTCCAATTCCACTTTCTTGGGGAATCATGACCACAAATATAGGGAAGTTGCCATCTGCAACAGTTGGACGTAGTTTGGGGATGTTGCCAATTGTCAGTGTACTCTCCACCCAATATCCTCCACCAATTGACCAGTAAACACTCTTTTAACAGCTTCCCTAAGTTGTTGTCTCATAATTTATTTATTTATAAATAAAATATTTTGAATTACATTAACTATTCTTGACCCCACTTGGTCATCAATTACAAACTTAGCATAAAATATAACACAATGTTCCTCAAATAACATTAAATTGTTTTTGCAAATTGGGGCATGTGACATGATCTGTGACCATTTTCTAGTGAGTTGGTGTTTGTTGAATGCTTGTTGTATAATATCCTTTTTATGAATGATGCATTGATGCTTTCTTCTCTATGTTTGGCATTGGGGAGGATACTTGATCAATATCAGTACATTCAGGACTATAAATCTGTAAAATATTTTGTGAGATTTCATATGTTGTGATTTGCTTGAAAAGTGACCCAATATCTATTTTGTTGTTTGTCGACAGAGTACACCTCAATCCATGAGTTATGTTAGGCTTTGAAACACATTAGATATCATCAATTGCGATTTTTTTAATAGGACTAAAAAGAACTCCTTTTCTTTGGGACTGTAGCATGCTTCACTCCATTATGAATATCCATACCAAGGTGTTCTAATTCATCAATTGTAACTTGCTTGGAAATGGGAACTACCATTCCCTTATTGTTAGTCATTGAGTACTTAAATATTTTTTGCACTACTACATTTCGACCAAAAATCCGACGGCAGAATTGTCGGATTTTCGACACTTCCCTGTCGCATGTACGACACTATTGATTTTTTTTAAGCGTCGGAAACTTGTTGTCGGTTATCCGACATATTTCAAAATCGTCGGTTAAGCGACACCTCAGTTTACCGTCGGTTAAATGTAAACCATCGGTTAAGCGACAGCCTTTCTTCGACGGTAGTGAAATTTTTTTAAGAAAATAACCTGCATGCCATCGGTTAAGCGACAGCAAGTCCGTCGGATAAGCGACGTTTACTCAATTTTTAAAAAAAAAAATATTGCATAAAACATGAAAACCCGTCGGTTAAGCGACGGAGATAGCCATTAAGCATCGGTTAAGCAACACCTACAGGAGTCGCTTAAGCGACGGTTTGGTATTAAAAAAAAATAATAATCCCTGAAATAGATATCATTGTATACCCTTCAGTCTTTTGTTTTATTTCTTTCAGCTATCTTGTAAATTTTCCCCTGTAATAAAAGAGTCAAGACATATTTCTCACAAGAAAACATGGAACTTGCTTCAAATGTCACTTTGAAGTATGAATACAATATAGGGAAAAAGTCACCCAAATTAAATGTGTTTGTGATAATTCAAAATGAGAAAAGCTGAAAATTTAGATATACCAAAAAGACTACCAAACTGATTGAATATCATAAAATAAGGGCCTACAGTATAATTTTAACAAACCTAAGGAGAAACCTATACATTCTCAAGAACAAGGCAAGACATTGAACGGAGAGACACCTTTGTAATACCCTCGAAGGTTTGAGGTGCTCTTTAAAATTATAAATATGAGATTTCAATGAATTGAAAGAATACTTACAAATCAATTTAGTACAATCATCTAACCTATAATCTTGAGATTTGGACAGTAACAATAAGAAGGATGAATCAACAACAACAGAATAAGATGCCAGAACAATTAGCTACACCTTTACCTGTCCGAAAAAAAATAATGGATTCCTACAAAATATTGAGTGACAAACCGTGCGAAATCACAGAACTGTTGCCTTTTGTTTGAAGTGATACCACCAGAAGGCACAAAGAACCATTTCATCCTTGGGGAACAATAACATTCATAAAATGTTTCATGACTGAGCAAAATGCTGATCCATCTACCTATCTGAACTGTCCATTCCTATACCTGCATGTCTTTGATCCCTAAAATGACGAAGAAGTGCTTGGGCCTACATAAAAACAAGTCAATCATATAACCAATTAGACTATAGTATATACATCAAGCATTATTGAATAGACAGATCAGTGACATTAAGAGACAAATAAGGGATACAACCAGTCTACATTGGGAATATCACCTTCTCTCTAGTCCGTGGAGTGCCAGATTGCGATAATGCAACCAAAGGTGGAATAGCTCCTTCTTGCAAAACCATAGCATGAAACCTATTTCTATTTGTACAAAGTTGAAGCAAAGCTGCAGTGGCATTTTCCTTTCCCCTCTGAGAACCTAGCTCCACTACCTCAACCAAAGCAGGAATGCCCCCCTCCTCACCAATTGCAAATCGACCTTCAGGAATGGTTGAAAGATTGGACAATATAGCAACAACCTTGTCTACCATTCCAGCTGCAGGGTCCATCAGCTCAACAAGAGATTTTACAGCCCCAGCCCTTACTATGCGAGCTTTGTTGTCATGATAAATAGAAAGGTTAAATAAAGCAGTGGCAGCATCCTTCTTTCCTCGAGGACTACCATCCCTAAGCAAATCCACTAAAGGTGGAATAGCACCTGATTGACCAATACTGATTTTATTTTCTTCCATGACTGACAGACTAAATAATGTTGCAGCAGCATTCTCTCTCGCTTCGGGATTTCCTGTCTTGAGTACATATATCAGTGGATCAATAGCCCCAGCAAGGGAAATTTCATTCTTGTTGTTGTCATTGATGGATAAATTCAGTAAAGCAGTTACAACATTTTCTTGGGTCTTCAAGTCAGAAGAATGCAGCAGTGCTATCAAAGGCCTGATAGCTCCACAATTTTCAATTATTATTATGTTTTCCATGTTATACTTAGCAAGGAGACGTAACTCTGTTGCAGCTGCTCTTTGTACTTCAATGCTATTAGATTCTAGATCCTCTATCATTCTCTCAACTTGTAGTTGAATGCTTGGACCTTCACCCCTTGTATTTGACACTGAAGAAGAAATAATGATAAGCACAGCCTTCCGTTCCTCAGGTCGGCGCCTCATAGTAAACCATAATATTCCAGAATAGGTATGCATTGCACTATGTTTTCCAACTCACCTCAAAATTCCATTGTCCAAAAAAGCACAGTGAAGCTTGTCTCCCAATGCTTTGTGTACAAGAGTTGCTGCAACTATGGAGTCCACACCACCTGACAATGCACAGATGGCATGATCCTCTGGTCCAACCATTTTTTTAATTTTCTGGATTTGTTCTTCTAACACATCCTCCAGTTTCCAATCAGCTATGATGCCACAAACACTGAAAAGAAAATGACGTAGTGTTTCCATCCCAAGAACTGAATGGGTCACCTGCGGTACATGGTTCCAAACATGGCGTGAATAATTTTCAACTACCAAAAAAACATTAATTTTATAATGAAAATACAAGGTGTAACATCCCTATTCATGACAATATACAAAAATGCAGTTCATGTAAAACACAGATGTTTCTTTGCCACAGAAGTCTGGAGATAGGCAACTCTTTGTTTGTGCTCTGGAAACATTAAACATTCAATGGACAGATGGTATATACTCTAAATATGAATTTACACCAAATATTATCATCTCCGTCATACAACAAGCAATGGAGTCATTCAAAATAGTCTCAGAAAGGTAACCCTTCATGGCAAAGTGCTCAATGTTACTTCTCAACCAGAAATAGTAAATACATTAAACAACTTTTGTCCAACTCGTAGCATAAATACATAATTAAGAAAAATGGGGAAACAACATTCTTTACCAGAATAAACTAACAACAATGACATAGAATTTGGGTCTGGGTCTAATGGATGACAATTGTCAACTGGTATCAGACACAAGTCACGGCAACCCCAGAAATAGGACATGGGGGACACATTATATATATATTATATATATTAAAAAAAATTAGCATATAGATGCAATTTAAAAAAAAACTAGAACATTTACAGAATATTGATCAAGCACACAAAAATAATAAAAGCTTAGAATCATAAATTGTAGAATTCTCATCAAGTTCAAAATCAAAATGTATTACATAGATATCGAGAGAATGTCACTGGAAAATACAAAATAGAGTAGATACAAAATAGGAAAGAATGTCATAGCTGGTCAGTGGTACTTGTTGATGCACAGTTGTCATTGATGCCAAAGGAACCATTAATAACAAAGGTCAGGATGAGGGCAGAAGTAAGATCAGCAAGAGTGATGATATAGCTGCTAGTTTGAAGAAGTATATATGAAGTCATTAACAGACCAGCCAAGCTCATCAAGGTAAAGGTATTTGGTAAAGGTACTTCACCTACAGGAGATGCATCAGAGGTGGCAGCTAAAGATGATATATAGCAGGTGACTTGAAGACTTACAGAAGCAAGCCTCATTAATATTTATGTAGACATGGGTGCTCTAGCAGAGATAGAGGTATCAGTCAGTTTAGCAGCTCTGATACCTTCGGTGGAAAAGATAAAATGTCCTAGTGCCAGGATTGACTATTTAAGGGCTTAAAGGACAGTGTAAGCTTGTGAAATGTCCATCTAGACTCGACTGTGCCAGTATACCTATGAAGACATTGATCAAATATGCTTAGTATCTTTGTGAAGCCTAATCCAAAGCTTGAAGCCAGCCCTAATCTGAAGGTTGAAAACTATAGAATGATATTTGCCAGCTGTGATAGCTCCCCTGTATGGACAAAATGAACATTATGGCGCAGAATTCTGCTAAAACTTATGAAGTATTCAATTTCAAGCAACTTTTCTCTGCCCAATTCAAGACTTCATGGCAAAGCACCAGCTTCCTTAACATCAATATCTAATAGAGTGATCCAACCAAGTACAAAACAATATCTTTCAAGTATAAGCTCATGCACTTGGGTTTTGATGCCGAGCAGACATGAAGACAAATAAGAGCAAGAACATGAAGAAGGAATCTGATGCACATGTAGTAGGTCTCCAATAGCCACAAATGAGGCAGATTCAATGCTCATGTTGTAATTCCAACTAACAACAAATTTAGGGGTTTAATACATTTTTGTTAAGGAATTTAGGATGGTAACTCATGGTCTTCTCTGTGTAAAAGAGAGAACTCAAGTGGAAATAATAGCCCAGGCCTTCATGAGTTTTCTAGATCAAGGAGCTTTAACCTTGAACAGAATGATTATGGATTAGGAAATTTATCCAATTTGAAATCTAGAGATGGAGAATCTTCCATGCCAAATGCTTGCTATACGAGTATCAGGGGGCATGTGATGAAAGATTTAATAAAATTGAAGAGGGAGCATGTGATGGAGAATTTAAGCAAATTGAACAACGATTGGGTTGATCCTCAGATAGAGTCCAATGATCGAGGAACATGGAATGACCATTGCTGCAACAAACTAGACACATGGCATCTCAGAGAGAAGTCAACTTGTAGTTGTGGAAGGCATCTTCATGATGATATTTTGGGAGAGCATGGGGATGCTTTCCATTCAAGTTTGAGAGGAAAGGGTTCAAGTGGAAGAAATTCTGATACAATACCATCATTTTCTAGGAAGGATTCAATTCCATTAGAAGTTCGTCTCCAAACCTGAAGAAGCAACAGGATATTTCAATTTCACTTGCTATGTTTAAAAATATGATTTCATGGTAAATTACTTGTAAGACATCATATGAAGTCTAAGATTCTTTACATATTACTATGAATCCTTTGTTTTACAGTAAATGTTTTCTCATAATGTTTGGAATCTCTGAGAAAATAGTATCCTGGAGAAGCAATGTCTAGCTTTTATCATAATATGATCAATTCAATTTACTCATTATACACAGTGCAACAAAACAGGTCAGCTTGTGTAGATATTGCACATTTCTCCTACATGCTTAAGGACCTCATAAAATTAAATAGGTATTCTATCCTAGATATACCTGTGTGTCCTACATAAGTATGAAGACATGTTGAACCTCTCCACAGCTTCACAGTAGTATCAGTTGAGCCTGGCACAGTTCATGCGAATGACAAAAAAAAAACATAATGCTCGTTAGAAACAACTGCAATCAGTTTTGACCATTTTTCATCTAGCAATAAAAACTGAAGTGTACTACTGTGAAAAAATGCAAAAGCCTAAAGACATTCCATGTTAAGCAATGTAGTCATCGACAGCTCAGTTTTCCCAAACTTAATTAGTGATAAATGACAAACAACCAGTTCAAAATAAACCTACATC
Organism: Pseudotsuga menziesii; assembly: GCA_001517045.1. Classification (NCBI taxonomy): domain Eukaryota; kingdom Viridiplantae; phylum Streptophyta; class Pinopsida; order Pinales; family Pinaceae; genus Pseudotsuga; species Pseudotsuga menziesii. The sequence goes on along the minus strand of LPNX010261376.1, from coordinate 437,721 downwards.
AAAATCCTAATACCAAAGAACAACCTTGCAAAATGAATGAATTTCCAAAAGGCAAAGATTCCCCAATTTAAAACATGTCAGAAATTAGGTATCCAGTTGAATAATAAAACTAGTCAGTCTAGTAAAAGTGCATGAAATGAAAGGAAACCATGCATATAGTAATAAATGATAGGAGAGGAAGATTACAAATATGAAAATAAAAAAAAGGTACCTGTAACAATTTCTCCATAAGGTAACTTCAAGATTGACTGAATGGGTGCTTGATGAGCTTGCCAGGATTCGACAGTATGCCCATTCCTCCATCTCCTCACAGTGCTGCATGATTTACAAAAGCTTATTATTTTCTGACAAACAGTTCACATAATTAACTTAGAAACCTTGGTAAAATAACTACAAACATAATAATTCTAAAGCATGTCTGATTAATCTAACTGATACAAGGAAAATAAGTAATCTATAAATACAAGAGAACTAATCAACTGCAAGGCTTGAAAATTTTATGAATTCATTTAGAATACACATACATTAAAGATCACGATTAAATACAGAGACCCTTGGGCCTTTAGTATAGTCTCTTGAGCAGACTAAACTGATTTTTAGACTTTAAGTGGTTTGGGTAGCAACATTCATGGCAAACATATTAAAAACTGCCCAAGAGCTTAGAATACAGAAAAACTACAACAGGCATTGACGTTGAGAGGATAGTAGCAAGACTCAAGCCAAATGGCTTTCCATCTCCTTTAGAATTTTGACATTTAAACTAACAGATTCCATCATCGATTTATTTCTTTTAATGTAACTATGTACCACCAAAAGTGGGATTTGACCATTTACACAAAATCGTGATTTTGTTGCTTCCCAGCCCTAACTGAACAGTATTACTACTAGACATGTTTGGATTTGCAATGTCTTTTGTTAGTACAAAAGAGCAACCTAGTGTTAGATCACATATCTCAACCTGCAAAGCATGTATCTTAATCTACATTTATAGATGTTATTAATGTAAAATTGTAATAGACCAACAGTCAACTATCTAAAAACGGATCTGTAACTATCACAGTTTTAAGACAACTAAATAACAATCCATAAAATGGGACTATCAAACATAAAGAATAGTGATATGAGACATGACCTAGAGAAGCAAACCCATATCGAATATCAATAAACTATAGTGATCAACAGAACAAAGGGTTAAAAAAGAATATTATATTCCAAGACTTGGAATTTGATTTTCATTTTATTTTTTTATTTGAAATAAAATCTGGTAACTGCAATTGCTAATAGAAGCAAGAACAGAAGTAAAATAGCAGTAATGATTTTACCAGCAACAATAGATTCAGTACTAACACAGAAAATTACAGCAATTTACAACAGTAAATCTAATAAAAGATTTCAACTGCACCACCGGTATGAGAAAAAGAACAGTATGACAAGTAAAAACACTTGAATGCTCACAAACCCTCCGGACATCAAATCTGAAGCCATCTGAGAAGGTGTGGGCACAAACTCAGGCCAAATCTAAGGAAGTATGGATGTTTCTCTTGGCCCAAAAATTCTCTTCCAGACTGCATGCAATAGCATACATCCCAAAATGTTCCCCTTCACAAAATATCACACATTTTCCTTAATTAGTATGGCTGAGCAACTGGAGTGCTAGGTGTTGTAGGATATCTGGGCCTGCCCATGTCACTTCTTGTGCTAATAGATCTATCCTCTATCCAGTGGCAATCCATGGGGCAGATCTTCGAAGACATCTGCAAATTCATCAATCAACTGTTGCATCACTTTTGTTTTGTAGTATTTTGTGTCTTGACCTTACCATGCAAGCTCTTCAAAGAATTATATTCAAAAATGACATGAAGGCATATGCAAATTCATCAATCAACTGTTGCACCTCTTTTGTTTTGCAGCTTTTTGTGTCTTGACTCTTAATCTTAATGTGCAAGCTCTCCAACGAAGTTACAATGAAAAATGACACACAGTTCGGTCTGAGCAAGCTGGTCTGGATTTTTTGTTTGCTAAAATCAGTTTGTCTGCACTCAGTTGCAGTCCTCTAACAACTACGTTACCGTATACGTTGGACCTTGGGATTGGATCCATGGATTCGCCTGAAGCCACTCCAAAACTACATCTTGTCAATTGTACCGGTGAATTGGTCGATTGTCTAGAGGAGCCGATTGGTCAATTATAGTGGTCGTTTGGTCAATCGTCGAGAGGCACTGCAGCATGCTAGAAAAGGCACTACAAATGGTAGCGGCAAGTTGAGTTTAAGGTTCAAGTAAAGTACAGTGCTCTACAAATAGGAGCAGCAGAAGGCGTAGGTCACATTCCAAGTCACCTGCAGTGGTCATTCATGCTCATGGAGCCCTTTGATTTTGAGGAGGCTAACTACTGATATATAGCTATAAAAGTATACTCACTGGTTTATTCTGTAAAAATCATGTCATATACAGAGTAACTAGAAATGGAACATACCATTCGGCAAAATGCCTTGCATATCAACAAGCCCTATCTAGCACTGTATATAGGAGAGGCATCTAGAGTTGGCTGGGATTTTCTTGTGTACTTTATAAGTAAACATTCAACAGAAATCCCCGGTACCTGCAGATCCCTACAAGATCCAGCTGTGCAACTTTGTTAATTATAGAGTCAGCAGTTGCAGATCGATGTTAACATGCATGCATTGCTTAGGAAGTAATAGAAACATGCTACAATGCAAAAGAGGCCTGCTTTCACCTGTAGATCCTTTCATCTGAAAATAATGGTATTTAAAATGCATCCCTCTTTGAACCTATTATACTATGTCCAGGAGAAAATACAACATTCATCCATTTAAACATACATACCGAATGTAGGGCTCCAAATCTTCCCACTGCCACTTGGGCCTTTCTCTAAATAGGGCAGCAAAACGCTCTGCAGGAGTGGTAGGCAGAGCCGAGACACTGAATGGGTGAATCCACATATCTACACTGAAGTTATCCAACAAAGCTTCACCCTTGAGCATTTCCACGCGTTCCTGCATGCCAGAAGGAAAATTCTGCATCCACGCTTCCATGAAGTCATCTAATTTCCATCTGCCAGCACTCATGAGCTGCTTTGCATAGTGCAAGCAGACAAGCCTCTCATCCAGACACCAGACTTGGCTCATTTTGTGTTTTTCATCTTTTGCAGACCCAGCTATTGTGTTCCCATAGACTTCCAAGCAATGCATAGCAATTCTTCTGGAATACCCATCTTGCTCCAGCATGGCCAAAATATCTGCAGCTTTCAAGGCATTCGGAGGCCAATCATGCTAAACACAGTTGAGAATAAGGACATCCAGGAGACAGCCCATGAGTTTGTGATCCACAATCCTCCAGTAGCCTTCAATCTCTATGGCTTCTAGGCCTTTTAGACCTACTCACAGTTCCTCTTTGCTTGCTTGGATAATATCTAGCAAATCATCCCACTTGTATAAGCCCTTCAAGCCCCTTGTTTCTATTTCTGCACCCATTTCATCTTCTTTGTAAGGTCTTTCACTGAGAAAGGAATTGAGCTTTTCCAGCCTCGGAGCAATATGAACAAGCTCCATGTGTCCAGGGGCCAGTTTCATTGCACCAACACTGGGCTTGTCGCCTTCATTCTGTGAGTGGCAATGGTCTTCTTCTGTTTCTTCTTTTTGAAGGGAAAAATTTTGAGGGGGTATTAGATAAACGGAGTTGGAAGTGGCAACAAACTTGATGGCATACGTATTTGAAGAGGTGCACAGAACAACTTCTTCACCTGGCCTTCCAGATCAATAATGGAAAGCTATTATGTTGTAAACTAATAACAAAAAAAACCTTACTTCACTTTCATCATGTATATTTCCACGGTTCAAACGCACAGGGAGACAAGAAGGAATAAGAAACACAAATGATAACGAGATAAAGGAGAATGAAAAGAAAGTTCTTACCTTTTCCACATTTACAACCATGGCAGCATCCTCAAAGCGATCCTTTGCTTTGTCAAAGAGAAAAGTAACCCTAGCATCTACCTGCCCATTTCCATGCCATTGTTTTACTTCTACCTCTATTATATCTGTAATAAATCTAAAAAGCTCTTCTCCACTTGCCTCAGACCCAAATTTTTGAACCTGCAGTGGGGGAACAAAACCAACTTTCCATTCAACAACTAGCATTGGTAGAAAGCACCAGATGACAACTGATTTAGCCCTTTAGAATGTGTAACTCCCAAAATTGAATCCTACCCACTATAAACACTGATAAAATTCAAAAAATGAGAAGTTATTCATCCAGCATAAGACCCATTGTTTGTTAAGAATTGTAGTATTATGTGTATTCCTTGTTCTTTTATGTGTATTCATCCAGCATAAGACCTCCCAAGCCTTTGAGAACATGGCTACAAAAAAATACATGAAGTCATATTTGATCCCTACGCTCAAAATCTATTGAACCATGAAATCAGGTTTAATCCCTACGCTCAAAATCTATTGAACCATTTAGGTATCTAAATCGAAATCTGTTGAAGCATTTGGATATGTCAATCAAAACCCTTTGGATCATTTAGATTTCGTGGGTGTGTGAATCAAAACCTATTGAGCATTTGGTATGTCAGTAAAACCCATTGAAGCATTCGGGTGTCGTGGTAGAATCCACATTGTGCCCACAAAATAAATAAAATCTTCTATATAAAAAGAGAAAAGAAAAAAAAACCCAATAACACCAATGCAGTGGAGTACCAATGTACAATTTTCATTAACCAAATCACTAACCAGATCCACGGCCGCAACAAGGGAATAAGCAGCACAGAGCGCATAATAAATACCATCTTGCCACTTCAGGGATTCGTCAACTTCATCCCACCAATCTGAGGCTGCCTTTAACTGTAAGAAACCTTCCTGGCAAAAACTATGCCAGAAGAACACATCCCTACCCATGGTTTTCAAATAAAAAATTCCTTCTAAAGTTACCAAGCAACTATAGATTTATTCTGAGGGTCGAAATACCTGGAGATGGCCATATTTCTATGGCTATTATCTTTCAGAGGTTAGTTGCTTGCATCAATGAACAAAGCATCGAATGAGTCAGTAGTGGGATGAACACCATTCAAATGGTTGAACTAACGCACCGTCGCTTAACCGATGGTTATTGGAATAGCCGTCACTTAAGCGACGCTTGTGGCCACACTTTAAAAAAAAAATGTATCCTTGTGATTTTTGGTAAGTTTAAAAAGAGAAATCCATGCGCCGTCGGATTTTGGATCGAAATGTAGTAGTGTTGATAATTGAATTCCAAGTTACACTGTGTGATTGTCTAATATAGCTTGGCTTGGAAGAAGTGGGAATTTATCTAGCATAAATGGGTAGATATAGTCTCCTTCGATTCCTTTATTCTCTCTTTATTTCCTTTTAGGTCAACGCACAAGAAAATCTCTCAGAGATATCTTGTAAACCTCCAACATGCTAATTGTAAAGGTAAAGGTTAAACTACAGTCCAAAGTATCCTCTCGAATTAGTTCCTTGAATGTGTGAGGAACTACACCATAACTATATAGTCTTCCTTCCTACAAAATATTAATCAATATGAAAGTAATTGCTTTGTTGATCTTCATGGAGAAGGCTTCATGAAATTTCTAGGATACTTCAATTTTATGATCGTATCCATTTGAGAGAATGCATTTGCAGATTGGTAAACTCAGATGGCATCATAAGCTATCCATAACAAAAACAGTGTCGATTACAATGTAGTGGGAAGGTGCTTTTGAACCACAATTTTTTTTCATTCAATGCATGGCATTCTCACATAATACTAGTGCAACTATGAGGGTAGTGGGAAGTTGGTTATTCCCTTCTCATAATGAAAGAAAAAATGGCATTTCCAACATAGTCTTCTTGAAATAATTTTAGAAATATTATGTAAAATTACACTGTGAATACTGTAGATTCCATATCACCATGAGCAATTCTCTGCATTTAGGTAAAGGCCTTAAAAAGGAAACTGTAAGGATTTCAATTTTGAGATGGAAAATCTCAGGCTCAAATGTAACTCCTTGCTTATTAGGCACCCATGTTTTCACCATGATCAGGTGATCTACAGTAGCCACTTATGAATTCTCAATTATGTATTATGAATTCTCAACTAGGTATTAAGGATTGTATTATGAAAGAGAGTAAAATAATAGGTTTCAAATTTGACGAAAAAACAACCAAACCTAAACCAAAACAAGCACCAATGTATAATTTTTGTTAGTTTCGGTCTTCCCATATGCAAAAATACATACATTGTGGTCATCCAAAGCAAATATGAAAATTGGCACCAATTACGCAAACAAATCATCTGCACAAAAATCGCTACAGTTTAAAAACAATTTTGAATTTACCCACATAATTATTTAAATGGCAGTCACTAAAATCATTTCTTTGTATCTTGTGAATCCTCAGGAAGAAACACCTTGTCAAAGTGTTATGAATTCAACTTTCCCCATATTTGAAGAGAACCTGGTCTTACTAAGGAGCTACAATAGCTCTTGGATGTGCTCTCTTCTCATTCCCATGAAATGGTCTCAGGAGACAGAATACATGAATGCTCCATGCAACATGAATATTATATACTAGTTCTCAGGAACACCATGATACACATTTTACTAAAACACTTTGCTGCCTAATGAAGGGATATGTTATTCTTGAACTTTAACCTAGTAAGGCCCTGATTGACCCTTGTAAACGTGTGGTGGGAAAAATATTAACTTGTTCCTACTTTCCCTACCCACTTGCAGACACCTGACCCACTATTATTCCAACCAACTATTGTTTGAGAAATGGTGCCCATAGTTTCTTGTCTTAGGTTTTTCTCAAGTGAATGCAAGTGGGAAGTGTGCTATGGATTTTTATTTTTCACATTTATGATGAAGCCTTGATGGCATGCTTTTCAAAGCCTGTGGTATACCATAGAGCCTTAAGATATTCTTGTTACCAACAATTTGGACAGAGTTGTATGAAAAATGGGATCAAATTCTTGAGAGTGAATCTTCTACACCTTGAATTCATACAAACTACTGAAAACACCAAATTTTTTGAAACAATTTTTTTCCAAAATGATCTGCATGCAAAACATGCTTTATGTCATTGACTCATTATTGCTTCACCTATGGTAACTGTATCAAATATATGGAAAGGTATGACTCTGTACTATCATGTCTTATGCAAGCAAAGGTAAAGAAGCATTGGAGAACCTGTTTTACAATACCACTTAGAAAAACTTGGATAAGCATAATGGTAGAATTAGGCATAGACCTACACCTCTTTAGGTTCATTACAAAATTCAAGATTTTCATTTTTTGTGGGACTTGACATGAAAGTTGTCTTTGCAAGTTGGCTACTACTCTTTCTTCTTCATGACTACTTCTGTAATCAATTATAGCCCTATCTCTTCTCTTCTTTACCTGCTTTAAACCACCTGAGGTTTGAATTAAATTTGTTTGAACTATCCAATGAAAACCTAAATATGATCCAATAGTATCTCAATTAGTTCATGATCTCATCACCAGTAATCAAGAGAAACAAATACAAACTCCTTAGCACCCCACTATCCAAATTCAATTGATAAAGTTAGGATTGTTGCAACAACATGATCTCATCACTAGTGATCAAGAGAAATAACAACATCCTTGTTAAGTGCTTATCTAACCCTTAATGATTTCTTTTGAACAAAAGCATTCCTTGTTAGGACTTGAGCTGACCAACAATGGCCTCGATATGAAATTTAATGACTTTAATAGTGCAATGATTTCCCTGCTTAGGGATCGATCTAATCAGTGGTGTCAAGAGAATATTGATAGAAAGGAAGATTCCTATAGATGATGATGTCAACCCCTAACAAATCCTCACCTATGTTATTTACTACTCTGAGAATTTCATTGACTGAATTAGATTTTTTCGTTGACTAAAGGTGTTGGTGTTGACTATTTAAGGCATAGCATTGACTGGGGTAGAAGGAAGTTATTGATTATTAGTTAACCATATCAATCATGTGGTAGAATATCAAAACCCTTAGTGCATGATATAAATCCTCGATTCTTGATGGATGCTTTATTTTACCTTCGGTTTCTTGTTGTATGCCTTCGGTAGCCTAAGATAAATCCTCAGTTCTTGAGTATATTCCCTAATAGGGTTGATGATACCTGTTGGTTCTATGAATCATGCCCTTACGGTTGTTGGATTCCATAGTTAACTAATGTATTCCCTTACAAGGGTTTCCTGTAGATTTAGGGTGCTATAGGTGTGCCCTAAGAAGGTTGTCATGAGGTTAGAACAACCCTAGAAAGGTTCTTTGAGGTTGTAAGAAACCATACTAAGGCTTTAACTTCTGAATGGATGTTGAAGACTAAATTGAACCCCAGTCTCATGTGGTTTCCTTTGAATACAAAGTCAGAGCTCCACGATTAATAGAGAGAGAGAACGATACCATCAATTCCCCACAAATTTGTCTTTTGGATTAGAGAGAGATCATATATGTGTTTTTCAAATACGAGTGCTCTCTATTCATAATTTTCCATTGTGAGATAAATTGATAAGTTAAGGAAACCATCCTTTAAAAAAAAATATTTTGTAATTTTTATTTTTTCTCAAGAGTTTCATTTTTTGTCTGTTTGGATTAAAAGGAAAGACAACTTGTAAAGTTCCATGGTTTTCTCTGCAAAATTTTCTATTGAAATGGATTAAAGAAAATTCAGAAATTAAAAGGCAAGCTGCAAGCCTTCCAATAGAAAGGAAAATTTGATTCCCTGTCCCAAATAATTGAGGGTATTGAAGGGTAAAAAATGAATGAGTCCATAGCGATCCCAAAAGACAACAACATCAATGATGAAACCCAAAGAGAGGAAATATGTTCTAGAGATGAGGAGGATAAAAAAGTAGAAGGTATCCCTATTGAATAGAGTATTTTAGTACAAGTAAAATTTGATAGTGATTAATGGTTAAGATCTCAATTGGCCAACTGGAGAAGTGTATCCATTGCCTATGAAAGAGGGACAACACCTTTAGAAGAATGCCATCAAAGCATATATCATCTAAGGAAAAGGTGGGTTGAGAAACTGGCGGTTCACTAGGACAAGTGGGACCAATGGAAAAAAAGACTTAGAAGCCTATAAGCTACTAGATCAAGTGAATAATATAAAGGAACATAAACAACATGAAATATTCAGACATGATACCTCAAATTTAGGAGAAACAAGGGATATTCAGGCATGAGACCTCAAATTCAGGGCTCATGCTGGAGAGCTTACTCTAGTTGAGAGGATTTTTGTTGAATGGATCAGAATATCAATAATCTATAACCATGCACTTTATTTCTGCATTTAGAGGCAAGTCAAAGGCCACTGCACAAAAGGATCACATTTCAAACATATCAATGGATTATATACTATCAAGGTTTGAAGGCTTGGATTCAATAACACCTCAAGGAAATATCCAAGTACAACAGTTCCAAATGGTTTTTTTGTATGATGAACCAGGTCTTTTTCCATTTTGTATGTAGGACTCATATGGGCTTCCATTAATTATGCCAAGCTCAAATAATTTGTGAGAGGAATTCACCCGCCAAAGGACAAAGCTATTTTGCAAGTTTTAGTGCAAGGTTTATAATTGAGAATAAAAAACTATAAAGGAAATGTCAATATCAATTACAGTGATATAGAAACTTTAATTAAGGAGGAAAATTTGTTACCAAACTCATTGAAGTCATATTGGAGCACATTTCTTAAGATAAAATACAAAATTCATATGCATAATCTCGCACTTATTTAATTGCAAGAACTTATGCACTTATGCACTTGATCCTCGTTCCAATTATAATGGGGGCATCTCCATTATTAGGCCCAAACATGCCACCCTTCCAAAAGGGGCATAACTCTGCTTGCATAGGACATCAAATCATTCTTTTCCACTTCTCATTTGTGTGTTGGCCCAATGTGTGCCAAGAGGCTGTTTAGTTCTTGTAATTTTCTATCAATACTTATCACCGCTAAACACTCCTTCAAGGGTTGATCACCATCAACATCCATTGCGATCTACTTGGAGATCAACATTAGGTTCTACATCGTCATTTTGTGCAACTGCTACAGGTCTTAAAATATCCATACCAAGAGTGTCATTTCTACGGTTAGACTAGCCCCTAAACAAGTCTAAAGATAGGATAGGTTAATATATAGTTATTGAAGTATGTGTCATACAAATATTATTAATAGTTAAAAAAAAATCCTTAGTGGCTTGTCTAGATTCACATCCAGAACTGCCTAAAGGCATGTTCTTTGTTGCAGGAGGACATGGACAATCCTTAACAGTGCCCAAAACTAAAAATGAAGACTTCTAGAGCCTATATTTAGGAGAAGATGAAATTTACATCCCTTTTCACCAATAAGTATTGCCTAAAATGTCTCTTTCTGCCCAAGCTATCTCATAATTATCAATTGAACACTCTATGAAAATAGGGGGATAACAAGTATCGAAAGAAGAGCTCAAAGAAGTGATAGAGTCCTTTAAAACTCAAAAAGTCCATGTCCCAATGGTTGCACAATAAAATTTATTTGGGATTTTATATGATTTAATGAAGGAATACAAATTGAGAGTGATGAAAGAATTCTATAATTTCTGGTTAAGTAGATCTATGATGTGATCAGGGTGGTTCATGAGGATTCACATTCAATAAAATGAAACAAAATGTCAGCTATGGTTCTCAATCTAGATTTGTCTAAAGGCTATGGTAAGGTAAGTTGGAAATATTTGAGGTAAATGCTAATCCGTTTGGGATGAATTTGGAGTTAGTATATTGGATAGTGGGATGTCTGTGTTCAAATTTTTTTTCTCTCCTTATAATTGGGTCATCCTCCTTATAATGTGCGTTACTATAGGTCTTCCCTATGTCAAATTTTATTCTCTTCTTATTGGTCACTAAAGATTTAAGTAGGAGAGGAAAAATTGTGGCACATTCCCTCTATTATGAAGATGAAAAAGGTCTTGAACCCATAATTGCATCCTGGCCCATTGATTTATCTAGCTTGAAGTGGTATATTTTGGACACTAAGATTATATAAGATGCATTATTAAAATAAAATAAATAAAGAAAAAATAGGAAAAAAAAAACATGACTTCTTAACCTCCACATCATAGATGTTAGGATTCCTACAAGATTAATTATCCAAGTAGCACATCATAGATATTAAGAAGACATGTTATGCCATAAGTGAATTTATACTTAAATGGATAAATTGTGTATTGGAAACTCAATGTAATATTACATGCAGTTCCTTACTTGAGTTTTGCAACCGACTGTGTAAGGATATGAGTGTGTTGAGTAAAAATTGTGAATGATTTTATAATAGCCATGGAAATAAATAAAAATCTGACTTCCGTATTAGTGATGAAATGAAGAGGTTTTCTATGCATCCAAACATGTGAATGGAACAAATACTCCTTTTATTTATCCATATCAATGGCTCTAGGTTGCATTGAGTCATGTTGAAAACTATATCACTAGAGGATTTGTTTTCATAACATTCTATTTTGTTTTCTTGAGCTTGCATTGAGGGATCTTAAAAAAACATGTAAAAAAGGATTTGTGCTCACAACATATTTTGATCAATGGGAGGCCATCTCATAGAATTCATACTATTTACTAAGCCTTCCATAAGGTTCCATCTCACTATACCCCACCCTTGGGTAGTTATTAAAGTATTCCCTGTCAACTGGAAATTCGTTGTTCTATTGTACATGATACCAAACTCCAAAGTTCCCTATATATATTTTAGAGTCATCTTAGATGTAATGAGATGTTTATCTTCAGGAGATATCATAAATCTAGAGATATAGCTGAATGCAAAGAATACGTATTCCCTCATTGATGTAAGGTATAGTAGGGTTCCCATAATTGTATGTGCTCTGTAAATGACTCGTCATCCAATTTTTATTAACTGTTGGTTATACTTTCAAAATTTAACCTCCATAGGTGAATCTATTTATATTCAAGCAAAGTAAATTTCTCCAGTATACTTTTAGCATAATTATTTTGAGAGACAATCACACCACTGTAAGAATGCCAAAATTCTACACCTAAGCAAAAATTCAAGAGGCTAACATTATTTGTGTCAAAAGAACTGCATGATTGAGATTTTATCTCTCGAATTACACTGGATTCACTCCTTTTGATGATAAAATATTCTGCATATACCACTAAAATAAATATTCCCTAATTGATATTTTGACACAAAGATTTAGACCATAAGGACTTCTTTTGAATGTAGATCTTCTGAGATATTTATCAATTCTAATGTACTAGGCCCTTGGGAATTTATTTAACTTGTAAATATCATTTGCAAACCTGCACACTATATGCTCTTTATGTGCATATTGGAATCTCTATAGCTGAATCCTTATACACATACACCTCCTCCTAAATATCCATCAAGGTAGGCACTCTTTACATCCATCTGATACCATTTCTAGCCAAGTTAAGCTACCATGGCTAGATCCAATCTAATTGTGACCAGCTTTGTTATAACGACAAGGGTCTTCTCATTGTCCACTCATTTTTTCTATGCAAAATCCTTTGGAACCAGCCTCTTCATATTTTTATCTAGTGAACAAGTTGCTTTGTATTTTGTCTCGTACAATGTAAATCCATCTGCAGGAAATGGGTTCCTTACTTAGATGAAAATCCATTAGTGATGTTTACATCATTGTTAGTCATACTAATGTTGATTTGAAGACTACCATATTTTCTAGAAATGACTATCTAGATATAAAATTGGATAGCCTAGTATAATCTAAATACAAAATTCCAAACCTAGCGAAGTGTTTTTTTCACAAGAAGTGGCCTACCTGTTGAATAACCCCTTTGTCCCCAAACACAACACCTTTCTAATGTAAAGGAAAACTAAAAATAACATGATACCTAAAAAAAATCCAAGTATGAAATGTTTTGGCAGCATTACAATTCCAGACAAATTTTAAAGGGGTTTGGAGTCCCCAAAAAATACTATACCCATGGAGGTGTAGCTAGTGGGAAAATTGGCATTAGTGGCAATGTAACTAATGAATTCCTACAATGTGGTACTTAAAGGGTTTCTGGATAGAATTCCCATGGTTAATATGATGTGAGGTGGGTGGACAGTTCATGATTTTAACAAAGAAATTAATGTCTAGCTAGTGTTCTTGTATGGATGAGATTGTGTAAGACAGTGGGTTTGTGCTAGAAGAGATCCCAATCATGGGAAGGGTTTCTAATGGATGAATATAGTGGTAAATCCTTACAAGAAATATGTTGTCTTGCATGTCAATAACATTATCATTTGAGGTTGATGGAGTTAAGAAGGTAGGAAATTTTTATAGGTGATGGGTATGCCATTGGATATGATAGTTTCATCATCCAAAAGTGTTGTATGCTCAATGTGGAGCTAGTGAGTGTATGAATTTTTGGAAAATTTGTGGGGACAGTTTGAGCACACAATGTCACAAGGTTGTTGGTTTGTTTTTGCGTCTATAGGAATTGTTCTAGTTTTCGATGTAACAAGGAAGTATACTATTTTGGCAATGTTGTTGTTGTTGGTCGATGGATTGCAGACTATTAAATGTTTTTGGTGAGGATTTTGTTGAAGGGGCTACTTGATGGACGTTTTTTACAAAGTATATTGTTTATTTATACATCTTGAATTGTGACTCCTTTTCTTGCTCAAAATTGGTATTGGTTGGAGGTTTTTTTAACATGATGGTATTTTTCTCTTATTTTCCAGTTTTTTCCGGTGCCATAGTGCAGGTAGAACCAAACATATATTTGTCAAACTTGTCTTCCTTGATCAAGGGGAGTTTAGGAAGGGTAGAATAAAGTGAGACATCCAATAGGTTTACAAGGGATATATCAATTAGATGTTAAGATATCAAAAGAAAATTCCATAAATGCATGGAATTTTTTCTCACTGAAGGGGGGTCATTTTCCTATGATGATTAGACAATAGGCGACAACGAGGTTCCCTTAAGGTACAAACATCTAGTGAAAAAATGGGTACCTAGGGATCTTCCTCAATTGAACACAAATTTTTGTGTGAATGAGAGGATATAACGAATTACATTGCCATCATTACATGGATTGGGGTTGTTTTGCATGCATGACATAAATGTCGGTTACGGAAGATGTACATAATTCATGGATTATGTTGGACCCTGTTACAACTACAAATATTGGATGTGCCTGGTCCAATATACATGAAGTATGTGTAGATATGGGTTGTCAACAAATTATTTACAACTGAAAGACAAATATCAAAATAAAGGAGCAACGTTGTACATTGATGGAAGTCCAAAGGCCATGGGAATACTAAGGGGTTTATAAACAGTACACAACTAGGGTTTTCACTTAAGCAACTCAACTGCATATTTGAGAGGCATGAAGGAAACCATGTATTTGTATGTGCCATTAAATCAATAGATATAGGGGAAGAGATGCTTATTAATTACAATTTGAATTGAGCAGATACAAAAATGGTTACTATGGATGTGGTACATCCAACAATTTACCCAACCTTTTATTAATTATTTTAACATCGTAAGGATTTTTTGCTAGTAAATTGTTATAATTTTGTTTAAATTTTCTATATTTACTTTATAGGGTTGTGATCATAGCATCTCCCAAGCAGGTGGTCAGAGGAGTACAACTTCCTCAAGGAAGTAGGTATACATCTTGTAACAGTACAAGTATAATTTGAAAAAAAAGTTTTTTTGTGTGTTTTTCATGAGTATATTCATCTGGTTTATATAATGTTTTTTTTTGTTGGCAAAGTGGTGGATCCCCCCTAACTAGCAGGGTTTCCATTGGCTAAGTAACCACGAACCAGGGGCATCTAAGCCGTCAAAATCACCTGGGGATTGCACCCGACCTAGACCACACCAACCCTTAACATGGTTGGATTTTTTGGTATCCGACGAGATTAGAACCGACGACCTTTCAGCTTAGGGGAAATCTTAACCATACCCCACCACCAACTGTTCTACATCTCATGCATCTGGTTTATATAATGTTATCTATATTTGTTGCAGAGTATTGATCGAGAAAACCACCTAGCTATTGATAAGACGACAACAACCTTGGGGAAACATGTAAACATAATTGTAATTGTATAATTTAAATACGCCAAAATGTTTTGTTATTATATTGTTTCAGTGAGTATTTTGGTTCTATTAGGTAATTTTTTCTATATTTTTGATGTAGGATTCTGTGAGGGGAACCTCCATCGTAGTAGATGTTACCAGACCTACCTTGAGGTGACATGTATACATCGATGCCATTGTACAAATTTAATATGTACAAAAAGTTATGTTGTTGTGTTTTTTCAAGAGTATAATCGTTTGGTTTATATAATATTTTCTATATTTGATGCACATTGTTGATCGAGGAATTCACCTAGCTATTGATCAGAAAACAACAATCTCTAGGAAACAGATAAACCTGATTGTAATTCTACAATTTAAATACGTCAAAATTGTAACAATATAAAATGTAGCATAATGTTTTTTTGTTATGTATTTTTTGTGTGTATATTGGTTTCATTATGATAATGTTGTCTACTTCTCTTTTTGCAGGTGAATGATCGAGGAAAGTCCTCAGTTGTGGATTAGACGACACCTTCATCCACATATCAGGTAAACCTAGTTGTAATTTTGGGAATCTATCATGATAGATATGTTTTGTTAATATAATTTTTTCCTCAGCCTATTGCTTTAACTTGGTTAGTAATATTTTATATATTTTTGTTGCAGAACAATGATTCAGTGTATGAAACAACATCACAACAATCAATAGATTTTGATGTGCATGAGTTGTTGAATGATGCTGAAATTGGTTCTTCTCTAGACCCATTTAAGGTGATAGAGAAGACATTGAAAAAAAATGCAAATATCCTTCGTCTTCTATTCATTATTCTACAAACAGATGTGATTAAATATAAGGTTGAAGTGTTGGTAAAGAGATCTCATGCCTTGTAAGTAAGTTGTGGAATCTGGAATCATAATATAAATTCATTTAGAAATTTTTAATTTTTAATTTTATATGATAGTGAAATTATAAAATATGGTTTGTCTTTACAGGATTTTCTGTGACCACACACTGGTGGTCAAGGCGGTGTTGATGCTTGTGGAGATCAGTCGTGACATGTGAAAATGATTCCCCATACACCGATTCATGCATCATTGTTGTCAACTAAACAGTTGGTAACATGCTCCGCGATACCCCCTAGGCCAACAGAGAGTGCACCCGCTGGTGATCGACGCACACCAGATCATGCAAAAGAAGGGGTGTATGCAGATCCTGCTAGTATTGCTGATGTTGAAGCAACATTTCCTGGATCTTCCCGTGTCACTAGCATGGGTACAATAGAGACAATGTTTTTGGTGAATGAAGAAATCGTTCCAATAAAGATAGAGAAGATCCTGGGTAATTATACATTGTTCAAGTTAGTGTTATAATTTGATTGTAATATACCGATAAAACCTTTTTTTCAAATAATGATGGCATGAT
Source organism: Pseudotsuga menziesii (assembly GCA_001517045.1). Taxonomy (NCBI): domain Eukaryota; kingdom Viridiplantae; phylum Streptophyta; class Pinopsida; order Pinales; family Pinaceae; genus Pseudotsuga; species Pseudotsuga menziesii. The sequence goes on along the minus strand of LPNX010261376.1, from coordinate 421,180 downwards.
TGTTTTGCAGGAAATGATGGTTTTATAAACATCTAAATGATTTGAACTTGGAGATATTCATCCCCCCCATACGCATAAGGTGTGACAGACAAACAGAAAATTTAAAGGATGAGATGACTAATCGGTTGGTTGTCCTATTAAGAAAAGAGACCTTTGATACATCAAAGGTCCTAAAGAAGGATGGACAACATATGAAGATTGTCTGAGATCAATATAGGGTTCACCTAGAAAGGAACCCTAGGTATGAACACCCTTTGATGACTCCAACAAGGGAGTGAAAATCCCTAGTGAAAGATGGAAAGGAGAGGGCTCTGAGAAAAGCAAGAAAGCTACCACCAGGAATAGGGAGGTATGCAATAATTTCCACAATGTAATGCTAGGCCTTGTTATTATTAATTTGTATATCTAATTTGGAACATCTAACGTATTTCAACACTTTCTTAGGTTTTTAGAAACATCAAATGTCACAAAGGAAAGACTAGAAAAAAAAGGTAAGCACAAGCATGGGTCTGGTGGTTATTCTAATTTGGCGGCATGAATTGTAAGTATCGAAAACCTGATAATGCATCCAAATAATAAATTGAAAATTATTTTTCATTTTAATGCACTACAAAATGTAAAATTAATGGAATTATGCAAATATGCAAGCCGACTGATTCAAAGAAGTGCCCACTAAGGAAAACTTGAAGCTTGGCTTCTAGCACAGATTTGAAGCTGTTGTTGAACACCGAAAAAGCTTGTTTGGGAAAACACAGTCTTCTGGTGATCCATCTGGTGCATAGGTATATAAAATATATGTAGTTTAATGAAGATTTATTACTTGCAATCTATTCATTATAAATAATTGACATACAATATTTATTCAGTTTTGAGAAGGAAATCAATAATCACCTTAATGTCGATGATGGAAAACAACCAATCAAATATCATGCTTTGATTCCTGATAATGAATTTATTCATATGTTACAATTTTATATATAGCATTGCAGATGGTTAAAATTAATTGTACTTCTCCATATTTCAGTTGCAGAGCATCTAGAGGGTCACACTATACAGGTTGAGGCTGGACAAGAAAATGAAGAACATGATGTGGCCACAACAGGTAAAAATACACCTTTGTAATGTTTTTTTAAATGAAATACTTGTAATTATAATAAAAAAATGAATTAATGCAACATTTTCACATTATTGCAACAAATATGAACCCCTTGCTGCAGAATCCATGTGGCAATCAGTCTACTATGCATACATCATGACAAGTTGATGAAGCACCATGAACCAAATGATAAATTCCAGAGGATGCGCTTCTTGTTGATTTTGTAAAGAGAAGAAAGATTAGAAAGAAGTGACTGAAGAAATATTGTGTCATTATTTTTTATAATATAATGTCATGCATGTTTTTTTGGCTATTGAATGAATGAATGGTTTAATGAATGTTATCTTTTATTGAATGAATTGTTGACTAAGTGAATGAATGGTTTAATGAATGTTAGATTTTATTGAATGCATGTCTTGACTGATTGAATGAATGGTTTAATGAATGTTAGATTTTATTGAAAGCACGGTTTAATGCATGTTATTTTTTATTGAATGAATGGTAAATGTTTGTTTACGATGAAATTTGCATGAATTTTCACTATTTTTTTTCAAGTACATGCATTGGGTATGGGGAATTGAGAGTGACATGAGGGGCGGAAGGGTCCATAAGAGATTCCACCTTCACATGATTGGCCCTGTTCAGTAGAGAATATTAAATTATTCTCGAAATAGAGAGGATCTCAATGAATGGTAAGGAATTATACATTTCCCATAGTTATTTATTTGAAGAATTATTGTCGTAGCATGTATTCCATGACTTATAAAATTTCTTTTGGTGTGTATAATTGTAGTGTTGAAATTTTACTATTATTATTTCACTCATCCCTTGGAACTTGTTATATATATCCTTAGGAAAAATTTTGATATTTCAAAAGAAAAATTGGAGTTTTGAAGAGATCGATGGTCTTATATACTTTGTTTTGGTGTTCTCCATGTTTCCTCGGGTGAACTATTATTACCCATTATTTTACTTGAATATTATTGTAATTTACATTATTAAATTAAAAATGTTCATGAAATGTAAAATGTTCATTATTAAAGTTTTTTTTCTTCATTGAGACAAACTACTGAGACTGTGTTTTTTTAACTTCATTTTTTTATTTTCATAAACAAGCAAATCTTTATTTGAGGGGTCCTAACATGAAATTATTGCAACACGAAAATATTTGTAGTATGTTGAAAGATATTTTGAAAAGTAAAGAAAATGTAGACATTTTCAAGCTCCATAAATCAAGGGAAGTTGTACCAAGAAATTATAAGTATCGGCAACATATGCATATTTACAGGACACGGGTAAGAGCAATGATGCATTATCATGACATACTTTTAAATTGTAGATTCTTTAAAACATTTTTATTTATAGCTACAAATTTGCATCTTTTCATATTTTGTTTTTATTTCTAGACATGTTAGAAACATAAGATATTTTACTCTCATATTGTTGCTTTGGATATGAGCTTTAATACAATTGTTTTTCCATCATTTGCACCTTTAATTGTTGTTAAGAAAATTGTTCATGCTTGATATTACATATGCAATTCTGAAGCATTCTTTAAAATGTAAACAGATCAAATTTATATGTGGAATGTATGGTTAAATGCAGGCTTATATATTTGTCTCAATTCATAGTTATTTTACTATAGCCATATGATTTTTACGAAGGTATTGTTTCTATTTTGAAAGTATTCAAGTGAAGGAGTTGAAGGTTTGGAATCCAGAGTTGAAGGGTTACTAAAATCTTGGACCAACCTACGTAAGCAAGGTACAAAATTTTGATTTCCAAGTCCTAATTTCATTATATCCAAACCGTATGTTGGAAAAAAGTGTTTGCTAAGAAGATAGAAATGTTGGAAATAAGTTAACTTTTGTGTAATTTATTTAGTTAGGGCATATTTTTCTAGTTTGAGTTGATTGCATGTTCATATAATACTATGTTCTTGTATTTGAGTGGCATGCATCCTTAGATCAAGCATTTGAAGAGTGGCATGAATATTACTTATTAATATTTAACATATATATGTTTTTTCCACAGAAGAGTCCCAAGAGCTTTTCTAGGGATGCCTGGTAGGGTTTTTCTGAGGGGGAATCCTCATGTTCAACTCTATAGCACAAGTGAGTTTTTAAGGTTAACTAATGCACATGATCATAATGTTCAAGGATCCCTTTCCGTACCAATTTTTGAAATGGATACTTGAACCTATATTGTGGTTGTGGAAGTGGCCACTAGTGGGCATGATAGCAATTTAGCTTTAGAAATCGATCATATATGCAGAGCTTTCCAGGTGTTTTAATATTTCACAATGTTATGTTTGGTTCACATGAATGTATTATAAAAGTAGAGTATAATTGGTCAATGTAATGCAATCTAGAGTTTATATCTATTTAACTGTGATTACTAGTCCATTTTCTCAAAACATATAAATTTGGCAAAATTTGCAACATGTTGGTGAAAAGCATAACAATAAACAGTACAACCAATCCACTTGGATCCAAAAAACTACACATTACTTAAAATTCCACAACAAAATAAACCAATTATGTTTCATTTGTTTCACCTTGAATGTGGAGAGTTTTCAAATCCTTATCATCGCTAAGACCTACCTCTTGTTTAGAAAGAGATAAAATATATTTGTATCAACAAATGACCAAATTTAGTCAATGGGGCTAAAAATACATCAAGCAAATATGACAATGCAATAATTCTTAATTTTACGTAATGCTCATAGCAATAAATGAAATTGCCTAGCAACAAAACTAAAGAAAACTATACAAATAACATTTCATTAATTTTCAAAAATAAACTTATATGTGAGTACATTAAAAGGTATATGTTCATATTCCACTTAATTTGTTGCTCACACTAAAATTCTATGTGAAGTAAAGTTATAAGTTGACTCTATTCCATGATGTATGTACTAACTTAAATACTAAAGTACTAGATATGATCATCTACATATACATCTAACCAATTTATTTAGAGCGCTGGAGATTGAGTGCAAGCATGGGTTTTAGTTGGAATTGATCGTACCTACAATTAGGAAAGGGAACGCCCCATATAATTAGCCACACAACCAACGATTCCTATGGAATTAGCCTTGGACAGGTGTAACAAGTATCTGACTAGAATAATATGAGGACCACCTTGGTTCTTCCACCTTAAAAAAATCTCATCACTAGAGATAAAATGCTTCAATAGCCATAGGAATCCATGTGTAATGAACATGGGAAGCACAATGTGTAAGCAAGGCCAATTGAAAAATGCACTTACCCTAGACTCTTGTATCTATACCATTGTTTTGCATGAATGTCTTGACTAGAAGTATCTACTAGAGGCCAATCTAGTCCTTTCTCTTATTGTTATTGTTCTGGGTTAAAGGAAAACACTTCCTTAGATATGAAACTATTTATCTAGCACGATAAGTACAATATTTTGGTTGATTCCCACCAGCTATCGATGGAATATCTTAATCGAAATATGGTGCCATGATAAAATTTGATTGTAGCATAGGCTAGCATGGACAAAGTGACATGGCCTTGAATCTGTATCATGGGATGTGAGAATCCATAATTTCCCTAAATAAATTAAATTTTCCTAGTGTTATCTAAGCATGTGTTCGCTTGGCTGCTTTCGAACATGGCAGGAAAGTTCATCAAAATATAATGCTAAGTGGGTTTGAATCCAACATATTCTTAGGGTTTAGCATCAGATACATATATGTTAACTAGCGGTGGACCTGCCACTCCTCTAACAAACCCTACCGGTGGCACGGAACATGCCACCAATCTCACATCATCCAATTCATCCTAGACTTAGTCGTTGACCCCTCCAACAAAACATCCACATGTGCCATCATTATTTAATCTGGTCCATACTATTATTAGCCATGGAAGATATGATATAGTCCTATATATTATCTATGTATTTGGTTCACCTACAATGATTAGGAATGGAGCAAAATGTTATTTCTTGAACTAATTTAAGGGAATATGAAGTATTTATGGTCACATATATGATTCTAGGGCCAAAAGTGGAGAACCTGGAAGCTAGCTCTCTCTCAATGTAACAATGGGATTCAAGGTCAGTGTCAATAAAGTTAGAATTAAATAATCTCATGCAATGAATGGCCTGAAAACATATTTTCTTTGGTCATGCATTATTGTTTTGGTTGAGTATGTGGTTCCTAATTCCAAATCAGTCGGTTCTCTTTTGCTTATCTTCTTGAGAGTAACATGGAGAGATACTGTATTGTATCAATAAAATAGGTTTGCAAGAATTATGATTTGGAACCACTATTTCTTAGCCTGATAAAATAGATGGATATAGAAATCAAAGTAATATTGGCTCAAAATCCGAGTCTAAAAGGTCAATCCTTCGAAATTAAGATCCTACATCTTGGTTGGGATAACCAAACTAAAAGGGTGAATGATTGATTTTCCTTGATCATTGACCCATTGCCACTCAAGGGGCCCAGATTTTTTATTCACTTCAGCATATATGAGGGAATATCGATTGCTTTATCTAGTCCAGACAGTGGCTTCTATCAGGATGCACGCCATGGGTTTGACAAAATTTCTCGACTTTCTTACGAACAGAAAAATGCACAAATTCTTGTTTTTTCTTTAAACTTTAATTGTTTTGTTTTGGGGTTGTCCATAAGTTCATGGGATTGATGCTTCGTGCTACGATATAGCTGTCTCAAACATCCCTTCCCTACATATGAGCGTATGAATCCCAACAAGAATGAGAAATATACGATCATCAAGCATTAGAGAAACCCCTTTTATGTCCGAAGTTCTTATCCAAGGAGGGATTTTAAAATAACCTGCATTAATCAATTTTAAATGGATCTACCCCCGTAATGAAAGTCCATACAATAAAGAAAAAATGGTAAATATATCCCATACAGCTAGGAAAGAAGATCTGACTGAAACTTTGCATTTTATCAATTTTACTCTCCCTCTGGTTGAGGAGCGTCTACTCAACTGAAAGGGTGAGCCATTGGAAGGTAGAGAGAAGTCCTAAAGGCATGGAATCACCACTTACATCAGTTGGGTGGACACATGCTCAACTCTTTTTCAAATTATTACTTGCACCCACTTTGTTAACTTTTGTGCATGAGTTCAATTTACTACATCATTTGATAACAAGTTGTTTGGTATCCTCTCTAATCACATTGTGTATCATAATTAATTCTTGCTTGTGAAGAAAAATATGGTTAGAGACATTCAAGGAATACTTGAAAGAATAGAGATGCCAACAAACTGAAGTAGCAAAGAGGCCTAAAAGAACCAACATTTCTTCCACCCGATGGGGTTTGCGGAGACAAGCTTCTCCGATGAACAAAGACCCAAGAATGGGTATTGTTACCTCCCCGAGGTTGAGCGTCTAAATGTATGGATGTTTTGAAGGAAGGAGAAGAAAATTCATACTACGTGGGGTTGGGTTTCATTGGAGGAAACCTCCTATGATGACCAAAGAGGCAAGCAAGGGTATCTTTCCCTCCTTGAGGCCAACACTCCCATGGAGGAAGGAGATAAGGATCCATACTATGAAGGTGGATCTTATGGAGGAATGAGAAAATAAAGTAGGCTGAATTTTTTGGAAAGGATGGCATGCTAGAAAGAATTAGTATACTGGTGGAGGATAGAAATGAGCTCAAGTCTTATGAAAAGGAAGTGACATTTATTATGACAAGGATACATTTATAGTCTCTTGTCATTGAGGACATTGGATGGATATTGGAGGGATTTCCATATTTTGAACTAATATCACATATGCAAGAAATGTTGAATTACCATGATTTTGTGATTTATTTTTCCTTTCAATGATGAAATCCTAGATTCATTGAGTCATTAACACAAGAGAGGAAGGAAATTAGAGGAGAGTTGACTTGGAATCACAACTTCTCTGAAACGATGAAATTGTAATTTGTAGCTTTTGAATGATACAAGGTTGGGAGATATACTTATCATAACATTGAAAGGTGAAATCATTGATTAAGTTAAGACACAAAAGTACATTTCTACGATTAATCTGCTCATTGAATTTTTTTCCAAGAAATCCTAGGTGAAGTTGCTCTTGTACAAAGCATTCAAAGTGTAATTGTTATAATGATCATTGAAGTATCCACTTCTATTGTCACTAATCCTACTAATGTTCATGCTATTCTTATATCTTAATGCTTGAAAGCACTTGAAAAATATAGTTCTTCAGGTTTAAAAAACCTTGAAAACTTCAGATTTTAGACCGAAGCTATTTATTTTAACAATTACTGTCCCTTTCTAGTATTGTTTGGTGATTATCTATATTGGCCATTATACAATCTCTCAGTTGTTTGTATGGTTGTACACCTTATCTCAACAAGTCCCATTAATGCAGTTCTAGTGTTTTTTAATGTATGCATCACAATTTGAGTTTTGTTTTAACAATTGAGGTAACATACTGATTGGTAGGAATGAAAATATACAAATAAAAATAATGTTGTTCATGTTTCAAACAACAAAAGATAAATTAATGGTATGCTTTGAGAACAAGAAAATGGAAGAGAGATCTAATATGGAGTATTGCCTTATATGTTTGTAGTCATGATCAAGCTAGAGGGGGATGGTATGAACACTTCATTGTCACTTTATTGATGTGAATTGTTGTCTTTTTTTCTATTTCTCTTAATTTTTTGAGAGGACATGTAGGTTGTCAATTAGGATCAGTTGGTTTGGTATAGAACTTGATAGCTCTAAAAATACGAGATAGAGAGAGATTTGATAAGCTGATCATGATCCTCACACATCTTTTGCAAGCACATGTTCTTTTCTTAGGGGAAGGGGAATTTTGATGAGATGGAATCCATGGACTTTAGTGGGAGGGTCACTTTACTTTTCTTCTTTTGTGTCAAGGATTCTCCCTTCTTTTGGATCTACATTGGTATGGTCTTTAGGAGCAGGGGCCTCACTTAGTTCTCCACCCAAGGGTCCATGTTCCCTGAGTCTACATATATATTGCTTGATTTTGGATAACTTTAGATAGTTGGGCTTGGGTTTATTTTTCCAAATCTAGAATTGCTTCTTTCTTCAGGGGAAGGGGGCATGAGAGAGCTTGGAATATACGAAGGAGAAGTAGGACTATATCCTAGTGATGTAGGGTTGTGTCATGTAGATGTGGGACTATAACCAAGTGATGTGGGGATATAGATAGGGGATGAGGGACTGTACCCTAGTGAAGAAGGGCTATATCTAGGAGAGGAGGATGGAGAGAAGGCCATCCCCCCCACATATGGAAAAAATTATGCATATGAAATAGGTGAGTTGTGGATGTTGGGACTAACAAAATAGCTTGGAAATATCATGGAATCATGATGTGATGTCCCTATAATAGGAGACTGATTTGGTGACATTCCAAAGTCTACACCTTCCATATAGTTGGGTAAATGGAGTTCAATGGCCTATTGTAGGATCTTGTCATTCAAATCACTTGTAACAATAGGATCCAATTGGCCAAGCATGATGTTTTCTATAACACCCCTGATTGGGTATCCTTCAAAAAACACAGCAGCATCCAAAAGGATATCCATAATATCCTCAATGAACATCTCATCATTGGCCCTGTGTCGTTACGATTGATACCATGTTGAGTACTAGCCATTAAATGACCTCAATATGTCATTGTGTCACATAGAATAGTTAAATTCCTGTAGTTCACATATGACCCAGCAAAATATATCACAACTCGAAGTTCATCCATAAGAGCCTTCCTCGAAGTTCACCCAGAAGATCCTTCCTCACAACCTCAATTCCAAGCCCTTCAATACCTCGATCAAGTGATTACTTGTTGTCCTAGTAGCATCCACATTTGCGTGGAACATCACATATAACATATTGACACCTTCTATATCTAGAATCCATTCTGTCTCAGGCTTAAATCCATCATTCTCATCAAACTTGTTTATTTTTCCAAACTTGATAAAAACTGTATTAATATCTAGAATTCCCCTAAGAGCCATTTTTGTAAGCATGTTACTTTCAATTTTCTTCAAAAAGACATCATCTTCGGAATTTTGGTCTTGTGATTCCCTTTTAGGACCATCTTCATTCATAATATGTATACAAAGAATAGGTTTTTCTGCATTATCATCATTAAAAATGCATGTCAAATCATCATCAAACTCAAGGTTGATCTTTTATGCAATGTATGACATACTCAGTTTTTTATCAACCATCATCTCTCTGTTCAATTCAATACAGAGAATCAATGGAGATATTTTTTTGGGTGCAATATCCTCATCTGGCAATTCATAATATGATTTGACAAATTCAATATCCTCCTCTGTGATAGTACTCATTGGATCTGGATCATACCACACTTCATTTTCCTCCGTAACACTTCTCAAGGTTGTGTACTCAAAAGCACACTGCACATTCTTTTCCCTTTCCTTTGTATTGTTGACCTCGGCTTTTAGATACACAGACAATGATGACGTTTTTATTTTCTTTTCCACATTTATGATTTCCCTCAACCTGGGGACACTGAGAGTAAATTTTTTAGCACTGACACCAACATAATGGAAAGTATTAAGTGTCATCTGAGTAGCTGGTTCACCAATAGACAGTGTTGCAACATAGCCAATCATCTCAGTTGGAGCTACTAAGGACTGCAATAAATGAGATTCAATCTCACCAAATACCCATTCAAAAGCTACAAATTATTCTAGTTGCAATCTTATGTGGTTTTTCTTTTCAAAAGTTGTTTTATTGTTTTCATTGATACAAAAATGCACTCTTTACAAATAGGTAATATTTTTTTTTTATAATATTTGATTCATATATAACTAATATACATTAATTACGTTTGATTCATCCAGAATTAATACACAGTCACTCAATCATCATAGAGGAGATTATGAAATTTGTAATGCATACACCTTGAACTTCAACAAGTTTCTCTTCATTATGTGAAATAGGGTTGTTTGGTAAGTTTAATGTCATTGCTATTTTCCTTTTTTAATCAATCAAGCACATACTGTATGTTATTTGATTTATCAATATTTGTTTTGTATAATGTGATCACATATCCATTGAATACTTCTTTAGCCTAAAACCTCTCAAAATTATGAATTGCCATTAGATTTCCTACCAATCAACATTAAGTGCATGTGATTGTCTTTTATGTATTGCACATTATGTCCAAATTCCTATTTTGATATGTTAGTGATGTTTCTTGTCCATACTCTTCCTTAAGAGATTTTTTTCATTTTGTTGTGTGTAAAAAAGGAAATACATGTATGTTGTAAGTGCATGGAAAAAACAAATATCAATAAAGTCATTTCAATGTGGAAGAAAATTTGTATACACGTTTTGTGAAAAAAAAAAAAGGTAGTGACAAATGGATTTGGATTTTAATTTGTTGAAAGTAATATGTATATTCTTCTAACTTTGAAGATTTGAAATATTTATTTCATTTAAATTAAAGGAGAAATGTATTAAAGAATACCTCATGTCTTGGTCATACCAATATGAATTTGAGATGTTTTTTTTTTATTATGGAATATACACGTTTGTTTATATATGATCGATTATAGTCTTTAATTATGGGTAAAATTTATTTAATATTTCTAGCATTTATTCTTAACTACATGTACTTTGTCATATGTTTTTTACTATGTGGTTGGACGTCAATATTGAAGTCACCTTTGATTAGAAATATGCAATCATTATATATTGATTGTGCTTTGTTGTTCTAATTGTATTAATTATTATTGATATTGGTTCAAATGGTGTAGTGTATATATTATTATGAAAATTGGTTCTTTAATGTCAATGTTAGTTACGCTCAATTCAATTTTACTATTGTGGAATTTTTGTGTTTCCTCGATCAATATAGTGTTTTTATATAACAACATCATGAAGAGAATGTGCTCTGGTGAGGTTGAATTCAATGAACTAAGTGTTTTTTCGATGGAATGTTCAAATGAGTTTCTTAAAGACAACAAACTATATTGTTCATTAACTTTGTATCCTATAGTATGTCATCAAAATGTATATGTAACTATGTAAATTTAAAGTTGCAACTAATAGACTATTTGTAGTTGTTATTGATATCAATGCAAATTCTAGTTTCCATGATGCAATTGGTTTTTAGTTGTATCATTTTGTCTAACATTTTTTTCCTTTACATGGAAGTTTATTTTACTTAATTTTTCAATTAAGTACAATGAATCGATAGTTTTTACCCATGCAATGCAATATAGACTAATTTGGGTTGTGTAACACCAATTAGATCAAATGCAATTGCATTTAGAGTCGAAAATTTTGTATGGTGTATTACTTTGATGCAAGCTAGTTGTATTTTGTAAATTGTTTTGTATTGCAATGTGAGGCTTGTGGAAAAATATTGGAGATGGTTTTTCAATTTGACATATAGGTGTCCATGTTGATGAAATAACCATTTCCTATAGGAAATGGAATTTGATTCTTGATGTTTTCCAATGTTTGTAACTAAAATTTTGATGCAAACAATATCCAAATCTTTATTGTTAGTTGTATATGTTTTATATACTCCTTTAGCGGCATTGACTAGTCCATCTTTTATTTTGTAATTTCTTACATATAGTTTGACTAGTTATTGTAATTGATTATTTTTGTTGATGGTAATGTTTTTTCATAAGAAAATTAGTTTCGTATAGTACTTTTGTAATTGGTGATAACATGAAGGATTATTTACTTTTCTTATACTTATAAGAGAATTTTCTTGTTATGGAACTATGCATCTTTTCTGATGAGAATAGTGGGCCTAAGGGTAGTGTGATAAGATCATTAATGTACTAGATATCCTCGTCAAAGTGTCTATTCAAGCTCAATTTTTTTAGTACTTTAACAATGAATGTGCACCTTTTATGCATTTCCCTATGTAATTGACATCATTTAATTTTCTCTTTCCATAATTGGTATGTTATTGAGTTTTCCCAAATGCTAGGTTTTTCACATAAAGTAATCTCTTATAGATTGTGCTTAGTATAGAGTCTCAGGGGTGGAGTTCCGCTGATATATTTATGATAAAAACTTCCTATGGTTGTATGGAGCATGGATAACATGAAGCCAGTTTCCAAGCGATTTGATTTCAAATAAGCTATGAAGATTTGGGTTATTTCTGAAATGAATAATTATATATTGTTTGTGAGAAAGAAATGTGCTTGATTTGGATGTCTAAATACTTATGGATTGATGTAAAAATCGCAGGAAAATTTATAAGCATATGATAAGTGATTGTCTATGTTTATGCTTAATTCTTTTATTCCTTATATGGGCATTAGCATCTAGACCCAGAGAACCCAAAGCAAGTTGAAGGTTTTTGTTGTATGAATGAATGAATGAATCAAGTAAGTCATTACATATTCATGTTATGACATGCTTGAATTTTGTTAAAGATGGATCATGGAATGCATGCTGGATAAAATGCTTGTTGATACTTCTGTAAACGTTGTAATGGAATGAGATTGTACCTATATGTTTTATTTGTATTTCCTTTTGATATCTTTATATTTCCAATTTTCTCTAATGTTTATCTCAGTTTTGCTTAAGGATTCTGAACCTTGTTTGGGGGTTTGGGGATCTATTGGAATCCTATAAATGGTTGTTTGTTTTCATCCCATGACCATGTTTCCTTATTCATTTCAATAAAATGGGTAAGTGTTAGTATGTTAAATCGAAGTAATCATGACCATTCATTACCAAGGCGATGAGTAATTGTGATCGTTGATTATAGTGCCGATGAGCCAGTGTTGACTCCCGACTTCTGACTTGACGACATCAGAAATTGTAAGTCAGGATTTTTTTTTTATGTTTTGGTTATTAGCATTGAATCTCAGCTTTCAACGTGTCGACATCAAGAATCGAAAGTTGAGAGTGTTTTTGTGATTTTTTATTTTTCCATGTTGACTCCCGAATTTCAACGTGCCGATGTCAGGGATCAGAAGTTGGCGGTGTTTTGTGATTTTTGAATTTTCATTGTCGACCTCCGAGTTCCGACGTTCTAACACCGGGAATTGGAATTCGGGAGTATGTTTGTTTTTGTTGTTTATTTGTGCTGATTTCTAGCTGTCGATCGAGATCAGCATGGGAATGTCGGCATCGGCAGAATTGAGTTCGTATCAATGGATTTAAGTCAGAAGGGAGTATTAATCCATTGGCTATGTTAATTAAGAATTTTTAATGGATAATTAATTAATTCTAATATGTGATTAAGTCTTGTTTGAGCTTGTTAATCTTTTTTAAAATCTACACTTCCATTGTCTTTAAGTTGTTTTTTTCTCAAGGGGAATTGTTTATTTGAATTCAATTTTTAATTTTGTATAATCTTAGAGCCTGTGTCACTCTGTGGGTGTTTTTAGCCACCAATGGTTATTCATTTGGATTTGTAGTGCCAGGTTACGTTAGAATGTGGTATCATATCTAAGGTTTCAACATATAGCCTCTGAGATTTGTTTATTTTAAAGAATGTATGTTCTGGAGCTGAAAATTATTTTTTTTTCAGTTTGTCTTGCATGAAATGTTTATATGTGGATAATGTGAATACTATTATACATATGATTTTAATGTCGAATGACAATTGAGTTTTGGTCATGCCATTGTCTTGTAGATTGTCAGTGTAGTAGGCAAGCGGTACTGAAAGAATGGAAAAAAGACTAGAACTACCTCAATTTGTTGAAGAAGTGAGAATAGGTGATCAAGAGACAGAATTCGATGGTCATCATCCTGAGATGGGACCCATGGAAGTGTTTAGAACTTTGAAAGATATCCAAATGGAAATTGAAATTCCTCCACTCTATTGAACATCAAAGTCAAATAAATCAACAAGTGATGTAGAACTTGATGGGGTTACAAAATAAGGCGCAACAAGTGTCTTTTGTGGTAATAAAAGAAGGTGAAGGGACTTTGAATAAGGAAATTCTTAATAGGTACTATTTTTTCAGGGATAAGTATGCAAGTAAAAGGAAGGCACATTCTCAATATCATTATGTGGAAAGTCATCAGTGAATGAGGAACCTAGAACATGATGCCCATTCTAGAAGACATTGGAAGAGAGAGCATGATGGAGGTACACTTCAAGGTGAACTTAGGAAACTTACACCTCCTATATTTGATGGAGAAAAATCCAAGGAATTTTGCATATTTTTGGATTCTAGGAATTGAGAAATATTTACAATTACATGAGTCCTCTATTAATAAATAGGCTACAATTTCCATTTACAACCTTCAAGGAAAATCCTATAGGTTTTGGAAGCACCTAAAACAAGTAGAAAATATGGATGAAAGGAATATTTCATGGAGGATATTCTAGAGGCATTTCAAGTGGGAATAAATATCACAACAATATTAATATAAGAATATTCTAGAGTTATTTGAACTCTAATCAGGGAATATGACAATGTAAGAGTATGAGAAAATATTATTGGAATTCTTAAGTTATGTATATTTCATTAAAGAGGAAAAGTTTAAGTTCCGACGTTTCCTTAGTGGTTGAAAAACATTCTACATGGACATAATAACCTATGATGATCCCCATACCTTTCAAGAATGCATATAGAATGATAAATGCCTATACGAGTAAGGTAAGAGCAGGCAAGATTTGCATAAGAGCTATAATGGTAATCTGAAGGATAAGCAAGACCAGAGGAAAAAGGGATTTAGGTCCTATGATAGTAAACATGTTTAGTATGATTATTTCAAAAATACCACTATGAAGGATGAATCAAGGGTGAATGGAACCATAGGAAAAAGAAACCAGTCAGATGCTAGAGGTGTGGAGGGGACCACTACCTCAGTAATTGTCCTGAGAGGAAAGGAAAATATGCTAGACTTTATACTATGAAGGAAACGTATATAGTGGAAGATGTAGCTTAGAGAATCCCTTTTATTTACACAGATTTAGAAAATTTTCGGGCATGCCATCAATCTTCAATTATCGAGATCGAAGGTAAAATAAATGATCTGCTTATCTCAATTATGATTGATTTTGTAGATTCCTATAGCTATGTAAATGTTAACCTAGTTGAAAAATGCAAGTTAGCAAGTAATAAATTTCCCAAGCACATAATGGTGTAGTTATATATAGCAATGAGAATAAAGATTACTTCAGTGGTTAAATGCTGTGGTTTTATAATGAAGGGGTTACATACCAAGCCATATTTGGATGTGATTCTTCTAGGCTTGTATGATATTTTAATTGGGATGGATTGGATGGAATTATTGATCAGCATCATGCGATTATTGATTTTTCATTGTAAAATTATTACTTGATTTAATAAGGAAGGTAACACATTTCAAGACACATGTATCCCAAGACTGATTTCTGTGAGACAAATATTGGCCTTGCAAATGAAGAAGTATGTCAGAAAGGGATGCTAGTTGTATGCGATCCATGCTAAGGAGGAACCAAATGATGTGGAGTCATGCGTAGAAGGAATCACCATGCTACAAGAGTTCCAAGTTGTATTCAAATATTTTCCTTGGTTATCGCCTAAGCATGAAATTGATTTCATAATTGACTTGCTACTTGGATCAGTTCTTATATCTAAACCTCTTGAAAAATTGAGCACCCCACATTAAAAAGAATTGCAAATGCAATTGGAAGAATTGTTGTAGAAGGGTTACATATTCCCTAGTGTTTCTCCTTGGGGAGATCCAACACTATTGGTTAGGAATAAGGATGACATGTTGAGGCTATGTTTGGACTACCAACAATTCAATAAGGCCACAATCAAGAACATGTATCCACTTCCGAGGATTTATGACTTCTTTGACCAACTGAGAAGGGAAAGAGTATTTTATAAGATTGATTTGAGGTATAGGTATTACTAGGAGAAAATCAAATATGAAGACATCAGTAAGACTTCCTTCAGGACTAGGCACATGCACTATGAATATACAATAGTACCCTTTGGTCTAACAAATTCACCATCCATGTTCATATGTCTCATGAATGGTGTGATTAAGGAATCCATGGATAAGTTTATCATAGTGTTTCTAGATTACATTTTGGTATATTCCAAATGTAAAGAAGATCATGAAGAGCATCTCAAGATCACTTTGTATATCCTGAGAGAGAACCAACTATATGAAAAGTTTAGTAAGTGCTCTTTCTATGAGAAACACTTCTTATATTTGGTTCATATCATCTCTGAGGTGGATGTGGATGTGGATCCCACAAAAATAAGATCTATTAAAGAATGGCCTACTCCCATAAATGTGATAAAGGTTAGATAGTTTATCAGACTGGTGGGTTATTATAGAATATTCATAGAATCTTTCTCTCAGATTTCAAATCTGATTACATTCTTACAAAAAAAGGGTGTGAATTTCATATGGAACCATAAGTGTGAGGATAGTTTTAGACTCTTGAAAGAGTTTCTTACTTGTGATCCACAACTAAAAATCCCAGATCCAGACAAGGAATATGTGGTGTACATTTCTAAATCATTGGAAGGGCTTGGTGTAATTTTGATGCAGGAGGGGCAGGTGGTTTGATATGATTCCCAGAAGCTAAATGAGCATGAGAAGAACTATGCTACTCATGATTTGGAGTTAGATTACATAATCCATGTTCTATAGATGTGGAGGAATTATATCATGGGGAATAAATTTGTGTTAAAGACGAACCATCATAGCCTTGAATATCTATTTAAACAGCCTTAGCTGAATTCCAAACAAGCCCGTTGTGTTGAATTTCTAAGTGAGTTCAATTTTGAAATCAAGTACTTAAAAGGTAAATAGAATAGAGTGGTTGACACACTCAGCAGAAGAAATTAACTAACACAAGTTTCAGCCACTAGTGATTGGAATACTAATTTGAAAATCATGTTATAGGAGGCATTAAAAGTAGTTCAATATTATGTTCAGGTCATGGAAGCGTTGTAGGTAGGGAACACGCCATTGAAATTTTCCAAGCATGCATTGAATGAAGATGGAATTCTTCAATTTAGTGATAGATTTTACATACTAGATGATGCTGAATTGAAGAAAACCATATTGTAGGAGATGCATAATGTCCCTTATGCAAGTCATCCTAGGTACCATAAAATGATGACAATAGTCGAGAAAGACTACTACTAGCTAGGAATAAATAAAGAAGTGTCCAGGTACATTGATCCATGTTTGGAATGTCAGAAAGTGAAAGAAGATCATAACCACCCTGCTAGTCAACTCCATCCCTTTCCTGTACCAAAATGGAAGTGGTATGTAGTGACCATTGATTTTATTAACAAATTTCCAAGAACACTGAGGTGTTATGACTCTATTATGGTGGTGGTTGACAAGTTGACAAAGTATGCAATTTTGTACCTGTAAATTCAACATTTAAAGAAACTAATATTGTAGAAGTATACATGATGTAAATTTCTAGGTTACATGGTATTCCTAGAGCAATAGTTTTAGATTGGGATCCAAAGTTCACTTCAAAATTTTGGTAAGGTTTGTTAATAATTTGGAACCAAACTTAAATTCAGTACAACATATCATCTGCGTTGAGATAAATAGACTGAGTGGGTAAACCAAGTCATTGAGAACATGCTTAGGATGTATTTAATGGAGAATCCTAGTAAATGGGAAGATTACTTGTACTTAGTGTAATTTTCTTATGACAATGGCTACCAGAAATAATTGAAAATGAGTCCTTTTGAATCACTTTATGGAAGGAAGTGTCAGGTTCTGGTAAGTTGGGATAATATAGTAGATAGGATGATTGTGGGACCATAAATGATTCAATAAATGGAACAACAGGTAACCAAGATCAAGTAAAATGTAAAGATTGCTCAGGACAGGAAGATGAGCTATGCAGACAGGAATAGAACGTATAGAGAATTCCAATTTGGGGACAAACTATTTTTGAAGGTTAAAGGAAGGAAATTTTCATTGCAGTTGGGTAGTTGCAATAAGATTTCTACTAGATTCTGTGGACCCTTTGAAGTCCGGAGCTGAATTGGACCAGTAGCATATGAACTTGCTCTTCCTCCTTTGGTTAAAATACATAATGTTTTCCATTTTTCCTTGTTGAAAAAGTATGTTTATGATTATAATCATATCCTTGATTGGTATATGATAAAGGTGGAAACCAAAGGGGAAATCTAAGTTAATCCAATCTGAATAATGGAAAAAAGGACCAAGACTTTCAAGAACAGGGCTATAGATCAGGTAAAGGTCTAAAAAACCCATTAAAGATTTTGGCACGGAACCTAAGAAATGGAAGATCAATTGTGAGAAGAGTATCCCCATCTATTTTGAAGACTGTATTATACAAACAAATTTTGAAAGTTTTGTTCATAAATTTTGAACCTTGTAAACATCAAGGATGGTGTATATTTTAAGGGGGAGGGGAATGTAACACCGTTGGACTAGACCCCAATTGATTAATGTAATTTTGTAAAAGGACATGAGTTACCATGAGGCAAAACTCATTATTTTTCTTTAAATATTAATATAGAATATACAGTTGATCATGGCTATGTTGGAATGTTAAATGATAAGAATCATGTGTTCACCCAAGATAGTGAGGGGGAGGTAAGTTGATAACCTTGCTTAAATTTGCAGACTTAATAAAGGGCCCTAAGAATTTTGTTCACCCTAATATTTTTGTTAAACATTGTCTTAATATATAATGATATATTAAAAGATGGATTAAGAGGGATTTTGGTGACCAAGCCGATGGCATGGAAGATGAACTCTTCATGCAAGAGTGGAATCGAACTTGGGGGAAAAGAGGACGTTACATGGAAGAAGAAATGGGGACAATGTAAAAAATCACAGTACAATAGCAGAGAGAGGGTGGTAGAGAACAAACTTGGGGGAGCCAGTTTCGATTACTAAGCAAAAGTGTGGTGGAGAAGGGAAAACATGTAGTAGTAGATAACACATAATGTGGGATGCTGAACACAGAGAGTACAAGAGGTAGAGTGCCGTGTGAAACAACCAGTGCTTGAATATTTATCTCTGAGTTGCTTTTAATTTCAATAGCTGGTGGATTATGAAATTCTATCCAAGACTTGAGCGAAGTACCTAATCAGAATATTTGTAGTGGTAGTTGGAATGGTGGGGAAACTTGTGCACCCAAAATTGAACTTACAATCCCTTTCTTATTTGAATTCTCACCTTGTTTTTTTCCTCTAGTAGCTTTAGTGAATGGGAAACAATGCATTAATTTAACTTAGTGGCATTCTGGGCATGGGGGATAGTGATGATCATCGCTTTTTTTCCAATGTAATGAAGCTAAGGAAAGGAAATGCATAGTTTGACATGGATTGGTAGAAGTCCGGTAAATCCTGATTGTCAAGTGAAGAATCCTGAGAAATTTTGGGATGGTAAGAATTATTGTGGTGAATGCATGAGTCTCAACTTGGGGGTGTATTTTTGATGTGATATTTATGAATAGAACTACCTACGGTTGGGAGGAGCATGGATTCCATGAATCCAACTGCCAAGAGATTTGATTTCAGATAAGTTATGAAGCTTTGTGTTATTTACAAAATGAATAATTATATATTGTTTGTGTTGAATTGTTATTTATATTGAGAGGTGGTGGGGGGGTGAATGAATGTAGCAAGGATTTCTCCCTTGCTATAGGGAAGGAATGGCTACCTTTCGTCTATAGGATGGAAGGGTAGAGTTCCTAATGGTAATCCAAGAAAAACGAAACTGGAATGAAGCAAATAACAGAGAGGAAAGAGATGGAAACCCTGCACACAAGGTTAGACTCCAAAACCCTGCATACACTTGTTAGAACATGAAATAAACCTGCAAGCAAACTGAGTTAGAAAAACAATAAAATGAAAATGACATTAAACAAAAGATTATACCTCTTGGTGGAAATGGGCCAGCATGCCTTAGCTTGGAGAAGCACCTCTCTCTTGGCAATAGGGGAGCTATGGCTCAAAGGGAAAATGGATGAGAGGGAGTGTGGGTGGCTTGAGAGGCAAATGGTCTCAAGGCATCCACTCGGGAAGAATAACAATATGTAAGGGAGGAATGTTTTGAGAGTGACCCCCACCCCTCTATTTATAGCGTTTTTAGGGTTCTAAGCCCCTGGTCAGGGATTTAACTCCTTTTTTGGGATTTTAGCCCCTTTCACTCAATCTTTAGCTCCTTTTAGGGATTTAGGCTCCTTTGAGGGGGTTTAGCCCCTTTTTGGAGGCTTTAGCCCCTATGAGAGCTATTTAGGCTCTTTTTAGGGGTTTTTAAACTCTTTTTCCTANGTGTGGGGGTCAAATGGGGTCAAATGAGGGTCGTGCATGGGTGTCCTTGGGTGGTGTAGGCCATGTAGAGCTGAGTGAGGGATTTTTTGGGTTAACAGATATCCCCCTGATGTGTGAGGGTAGGAGCTCATCATATGGTCGACGGACATCATAGGATTTTCTATGGAGAGGTGGTGCTTTCGAGGCTGGGGCATGGTAGCTTTTGGTTTTTGTATTATTATGGTTCCCATCAATGGGTGAGATACAAATAATTGTGTGACATGTATATGGACGAGGTGGGCATCCCCATGCTCATAACAATGTCAAAAGAATAATGTGATCTATGCTCTATAATACAAGAGCCTATCATGTACAACTGATGATACATAATAGTTGCCTCAATGAGAGGCTGAATAAAATAATGATCTAAAGAACTGCTACATTGGACCCATGGCATTCTCATGGAATGCTATATCTTCATGACTGATATCTTGTTGGATCTCGAATGGTACATAGCTGTATAGACTCACTGATGGAGAGTCAGATTCTTTATGGTACAAGTATGCTGCATCAATCATAAATCTATATAGAAGCACTCTTGGGGCTTCTGAACACTATCTCCAATGCAACCTGAAAATAACAAGGGATGTGAACCTGTTTAGGTCTCTTGAATAGACTCATCAATGTGCTAGATTTAGGTGACATATGGGGTCTTTGACCAAATACTGTAGGGACCAATACCCTGTACGAATCTCAACGATGCGATGATGTAGTTGGAGTCGAGCACGTGAGACACAACCTTCACGAGAGGCACTAAGGACTCCTCTCAAGTGGTCCAAGGAACTCATCAATGAGGTTAATGAAACCAAGATATAGGGACGTCTAGGCATATCCTCTGGAATATGTGTGTTGTCATTGACAGAGGGAGACCTGCCCCAGGTCAAGGCAATGGTGTTTCCATGACCAGAAGTGCGAGGGAGATAACTGAAAGATGTGAGACAATCTTAGGACTAGCCCACTGAATGGGGGGGGTGAGGGAAGGAGTTGAACAGGGGAAGAGGGAGTGTAGTAGACTCAAAATTCCTTTGTTCAGAGTATGGATAGTAGGGCGGACTAGGCAGCAAATGAAACTGACTCATGGGAATGGGATCAAAGCTGTAATACCGGGAATGTCACTACAGATGGGAAATACTTGGCGGAGGTAGACACTTTTGATATTGATGGGATCCAAGGAAGACACATTGCAAAGTACTTTGAACAAAAGAAGACCTAAAGTGGGAATGCTACCAAACTGTTTTTTGTGGGGTGGTGTCTAGAGACACTGTTGTGGTATGATCTATTGGATTTTTGGCGAGCACAAGAAAGTAAATGCTCGATGGTGCTTTCAATTTTAGAGAGTCTGAAAGCATGAATAAGACTCTAGTGGAGGCTCTTTTTCGTTGGTAGTCTCTTGTGCCCAGAAAAGGATAAAAGTATACACAGGAGAGCTCGCCCATCCTTTTTCAGGGGATGGGAGACTTCTTTACCATTGGTAGTCCAGTCAGGCCGAAAAGGTTAAACCTATACTGACTGGATGGTCATTCAGATACTTTCACGAGCATTAACGAAACTAAGTTTGCTCGGAAATATTTTCTTGCTGAGAAGGATGGAAAAGAGCTTAACAACAACCCGTGGTGAGATTTTTCATAAAGTTCGGCCCCTCTGCTCGAGAAAGCATAAAAGTATGTAGAGGGGAATGGTCTTGGATTGAATCTGCCAAGGTGGTCCTTTTAATTTGATGGTATACATAGTTTGCAAAAGGAGATAAATGAGACGATGTAGACATCCTTTCCTATACTTTAACGAGCGGGAAAGGAAGCAACTGCACTCAGTAATCTTTTCATTTTTTTAGGAGTCAGAAAAGAGATTAAAATAAAATCTAGTATGGTTAACCTATTGTGGTGGCACAAGTGGTGCCCCATGTCGGGACGTTGGACAGTGGTCCAAAGGTCATCTACGCAGCATGGATGGAGTAGGTGGCTCTTAAAAATACCAATACATGCACAGGATAGATTGTGGTAGAGGCACGCGAGTTAGTGCGACAGAGGCACACAAACTAAGGTGGCTCTCGGACAGAGGTCAGGAGAGTCATGTGTGAATTGTGGTGGATGGACTTGACTACATGTGATGTGAGTGCAAGTCTGGAGGTAGTTATATGCCAAATACATGCAAAAGAAATGATTCGTCTTTCGGATGATGGTCCGGAGATCTGCATAAGGTGCAGTGGACGAAGTAGATGGCTATATGATAAAATAAAAATGATGTTCCTTATGGGTGGTGGCCCAAGAACCCGCATGAGTAGCGGTAGGCAAGTGTGATGCAAGTACAGGTCTACAGACACTTGCATCACCGTGACGTGGATCGTAAATCAAGGTAACTTCTGGGAAGCGGTCTTGAAATTTGTTTGTTAAACATGAGACGATGGTCTCATAAGGAGATAGAGGGCAAAAATTTGAGTCCAAAGGCATGAGAAGTGTCTCGAACAAGCTCTAGGTGACTCTACATTATAAGCTAATGGAACTGCCCCTGACTTGAGGTGAAACAACGTTGAAAAAAAAAAGAAGGAAAATCAAGCGACTCGTTGGTGATGTTAAGCATAGAATCTCTTGAGGTAGAGCCCAGTGCGGGGATTCTCCAAGAGTTATCCATTAGAGTCAATAAGGGTGTATGCCCCTTTTCCGAGGCAACGGTGGATGACATATGGGCCATACCACATTGACTCGAACTTTCCTTTACCCAACTTATCATTGGGTTGGTCATAGACTAGAACCATATCGCCTTCACTGAAGGTGTGAGGGTGAACATGGGAGTCATAGTGGGACTTTAACTATGTTTTCAATACTTCGATGGCTTGGAGGGTATCTCAACGGTCTTCTATGGTTTGCTGAAGTTGGAGGAGTCATTCTTCTAAAGGTGAAGTATTAGGGAGGAGTTCTACCGCGAGGTGAAGGGATGGGATTTGGCACTCTATAGCGAGTACTGATTCAATGCCATGTACCAGGAGAAAAGGAGTGAAATTGGTTGTGGTTTTTGTGGATGTGCGATAATCCCATAGGGTGGAGAATAACATGTGATGCCAGTTAGTTTTATGGTTTCCCACCATCCTTTGGAGCATTGTTTTGATGATTTTGTTGTCTACTTCAATTTGGTCGTTGCTCTGGGGGTAGTAGGAAGATGAGTACTAGTGTTCAAATTTCAACATGGTTGATAGCTCATCCCAAACAGCGTCTTCAAAGTGTGCTCCATGGTCTAAGACCAATTGTTTAGGAACACCAAATCATGAAATAACATGGTTAAAGAATAAGTGTGCTGTTGTTTCACTTTTGTAATCAAATGTGGGCATGGCCTCGACCCACTTAGTGAAGTAATCAACTGCCATAATTATGTATTTATGATTGTTGGCTGAGACAGGGTTAATTGTCATGAAGTCTATTGCCCGTTTGTAGAAAGGCCCAACTATAACTACAGGGTGTAATGGTGTAGGGGGGTTCTTTCCTTAGGGGAAAAGAGCTAACAACTATGACAATGCTTGAATGCCTCTATGGAATTGGCAAAGATGGAAGGCCAGAAGTAGCTGACACGTAAAATCTTCTAGGCGGTTTCCAAACCTGAAAGGTGGCCACCACAGGGTCCACTATGACAGTCGTTGAAGATGGTCTCGGCCTTGTCATGGGTGAGGAAATGACGTAGGATGGTATCAATACCTCAATGATATAGAACATCTCCAATCAATAGGTGGCGAATGGCTTGATGTCAAATGTGTTTCCTGTCCTCGTGGTTTAAGTGTGCCACGAACTTCTTTGTTCATAAGTATAGAAGGATGTCCCCATACCATGGGTCTTCTATGGATGTGATGAATAGGAAGTCAATAGGGAGGTCATCCTTAGGAGGTGATGATGCAGTTAATGGGGGTAAATCGGTCATGAGCACGACCAGCGCGAGTGCCTTTGTGCTTTTTGGGGAAACGAATTCTAAGTTGAATTCTTGGAGAACGACTACCCACTTAGCCACGCGACCTTCTAGGAGGTGAGAGCTTAAGAGGTACCGCATTGGGTTTGAATTAGCCACTACACGAGTATGGTTTGCAATGATGTAGTGGCGCAATTTTTGAGCCGAGAAGACGATGGCAAGGGCCAATTTCTCCTCAGGTGAATATCATAGTGGGGGGCCTATTAGCTTCTTACTAATGTAATAAATCACGTGCTCATGGCGAGCATTGTCTTCTTGGACCAAGACTCTCGTAATGGCATTGTTCGAGGCCGACACATAGAGAATGAAGTCTTGGGTGAAGTCTGGTGCTGAGAGTAATGGTGCAGAAGCCAAGGCTTGCTTGAGTGCATCAAATGATTCTTGTGCTTGCTGATCCCAAACAAAGGGGATTTTTGTGTGGAGTAGGTGGATAAATCCATAGGATTTTGTTGCATATTCTGGTACAAAGCGGCAAAGGAATTTGACCTTGCCTTGGAGGCTCTGTAGTTGGTGTTGTGTTTTTAGTGAAGGAAGATCAAGGATAGCATGAACTTTGAGGGGGTCTACCATTATCCCTTTTTGGGATACGATGAACCCAAGTAGACGGCCTGCTGGGACACAAAAAATGCACTTTAGGGGATTCAGGTGAATTTTGTACTTGCGGCAACGTAAAAAGACTTGCCACAAGTCGTCCATATGTTCTTGCTCATTTTGGTGATCGAGCGGTAAGATCATCCAGGTAGACCAATATGATATGGATTAGATCATGGAAACAATATGTCATGGTGTGATGGAAGGTGGATCCAACGTTTTTCATCCAAAAGGCATGACTCGATATGTGAATGTGCCCCACAGGGTTGTGAATGCAGTCTTATAATGATATTATTTTTGGATATGGATTTGGTTATATCCGGAAAATCCATCCATGAAAGAAAAGACCTCATGTCCCACGCATGCATCGATAATCTGATCAATGAAGGGTGTCGGGAAGTTTTCTTTGGTACACACCCCGGAAGTCTGTGCAAACACGGATGGTACCCTATTTTTTATTCATGGGAACAGGATTGAAACCCAAGTGGTGTAAGAAATGGGGTAAATGAAGCCGGCTGTGTGCAACTTCTCTATCTCGGCTTTGACTACAGCCGCTTTGGAAGGATGGATGGGCCGTTGTTTTTGGTGCATAAGTTCCACATCGATCCATGTGTCAATGTGGTGTTCCACAATGGATGGATCCAACCCAGGAATTTTAGTGTAATACCAGGCACATATGTCATAGAATTCTTGGAAGAGAGCTTTGTAGGAAGCGACTTATTCTAGGGAGCAGGATGCCCCCATGATTTCTTCAACAACCTCGGGGTTGGTTGAGATGTTGATTTTGGTGGTTGGTGAGATGTTCACCATGTTCCCTTCTTTGAAGGCATCTGGTGCCAGAATGGGGTTTTGAACGAGTTGAATTTCCCATGAATGAAATCTTTGGTTTCCACTAAAAACTGGTCAGACTGCGACACAAGTTCTTTGGGGAGGAAGAATGAGTGATGGTGCATGTCGTCCCATGGGTATCCCAGGGCGGTTAAGGCTTCAAGTATCTCCTCATCATTGCGGAAGCAATTAAGAGACAAGTCTGATGGACCGTCATTGGTGGTGGAGACAAGAGGGTCAGTAGAACTAGACATCATGTAAATGGACATGGTGTCCGAAGAAGGAGGTGGGGGGTGAAATTGTTCGATCAGGGTGATCTCAGATTCAAGGGAATGTTGTCAAAGGTCAGCTAAAGCCATTCATAACTCGGACAAGTATTGGCAGTGTTGAGAATAGTGTCCATAAAAACCGTAGAGGGCGCAATCATGGTTTGTTCTTAATGACTTTTTTCTCACTATTGGCGCGCTTGGAAGTTCAACCATGAGGAAGTTTTCAGTTGTATCCATGGAATCCAAATGCACATGGATTATAGGAATCTCAGGGCAATTCTGAGTTGGATGGCCCTATTCTTCGTAGATGGCACAAGACGAGATCTATTGAGGTTCAGTGGTATCTTTCGCATTCTTTCCCCTGACCCTTTTTCAGTGGGGCGGTGCGGGTGCGGGTGTGGTGGTTGGTTTTTTTGGGCTAGGTGGAGGATGAGATTCGACCGCAATGGGTTGTACGGGGGTTAATACTACCTAGGGAATTGGTGGTTGAGCTGGTGGATTACTATACCACATGGGAATTCCCAATGTAAAGTCGGGTAAGTTTAAGGTGGCCATTACTGGCTTGCTCATGACACCAGGAGGGGGAAAGAGGAAGGGAACTGTGTGGACTAGGGAGGAGCCCAGATAACTCCCTGCTGGTTGTATGTGGGGATGAGGTTGTGGTTGTAGCTATGTGTAATGTTGTGACTACGGATGATGTTGCGACTGCTATTGATGTTGCGGTTGCGGACGATGTTGTGGTTGCAGTTGGGGCTGCAGTTGTGGTTGTTGTTTGGGTGCAGCGGTGCTGGATGAGATCATGCACAAGTCCGTAGTATCGTTTGGTGTCAATGGTGGTGACACTAAGGGGAAAGAAGTCATCATGGTGGTATCGGCAAACAACCCAGGGCCCACATTCAATAATGGGGAGGCTGGTATGTTGTCAACCATGGTGTTGACCGCAGGGATAACATTGGCATGTGTGGTCATCCCTTGCGGATCAATGGTGTTGATCATAAGGATAATGTTGGTGGGTGCCATTAGCCCTTGCGGATCATGATAAGTCAGTTGGTCAACCATCACGATTTTCCCTTCGTGGGGGAACATCATGAGATGGAAGACAGTTAATGGTACGGCTCTCATGGCATACATATAACTTCTTCCAAGGATAAGGTTATAGTCCAATTGAGCGTTGACAACCTCTATGTCAATCAAAACTATCTTCTCGGCTAATGTGATGGGGACATGGGGGAGGATTCCTTGGGATTTAGTGGGATGGCCATCATAAGCCCGCAAAGTTGTGGAGGATGGTTGCAGAATTGGGGATCCAAGTTTTTGCTAGACTAGGGTAGACATAACGCACGTGGATGCCTCCTCATCCACTATGCACTAGTGCACGACCAGATTCTAGATAGACACCGGGATTTGGAATGCAATGGTTGATGGAATCCATGGTTCTCCATTGTCCATTTCAAATGTGATCAACTTGGATTCAAAGGGATCCATGGCACCAAGGGTGGCTAGTAAGGATTTCTGCTGCATTGGGAAAATTTTGAGTACCTCAAGAGTGGACATGGAGGTAGGTGTTTGGGCCAAATAATCCATGATGTTGTTGCTGATAGAAGCTCTAGCCATGGCATTGTTGGCAACCCAGAGTATGGGGGGGATAAGGAAAGGGGGTAACTGAAGAGGTGCATTGATTGTTTTAGATGTAGATGCCGCTGATGTGTCAGTGGGTTCAGTGTTGGTTCTGGACTGATTTTGTCTGGTTTATAGATTGATCTCTTCAGTTGTCATAGCTAGCAGGTTGTGGAAACTTGTTTTTGCCATGCGAGGTGCCCCTGGAGCATTGGGATTGGTTTGGGGAGGGGGTGTGGTTGCCACCAACCCTTGGACTGGTAATGTATTTTGGAGCACCATAGGAGGAGGTCCTTGTGGTGCCGGGTTGGGTTGGGATTGGTTCAATGTATTGGTGGCATGTTGAACTTTGTTTCTAATGGCTTGTTTAGCACGAACCATGAAGGGACACTCAAATGTGTAGTGCCCGTAGACCTCGCATAATGTGCACGGTTGGTTTGTCTGTAACGGAGCATTGCATCTCAGTGCATTTGTTCATTGAGGATTTTGGGCTGGCCGGTTCATCGCGACAGTATTGGGAGGATTTGGTTGTTGACCGCCTCCCTACGGTTGATTTTTGCCTTGGTTCTGGGGTCAGTTATTCCTGGATTTCCCTTGTTGGTTATTGGGGGCTGGCTGGTTGGGACGGTTTTGTTGTGCAAACACTTGTCCCAATGGAGTAGGTGGATCATGGGCGGGGGCTTGAACCACTTGCACCGGTGGTGGATATTATATTTAGGTGGGTTCTGGTGCCACAAATGTGGGTATTTGTCCCACGTATTGCTATGTCAGCGAAGCTAATGCCTGGGCCTACTGCAGTGGTGCAGGTTGTGCATAAGAAGTTGTGGCTCCAGACTAGGACATCATTCTTGCATAGTCTGGAGTTTGGTTTTGGTAACCAACATTAAGAGTGTTGTTTACCTGTGGTGGTATTGCAGGTGGTGTCGGACGGTGATGTGGTTGGTGAGAGATAGAACCTATGATGCCATCTGCAGCATGGGATTTCCTTGGTTCATCCCGATAGGAGGTGCCTGCATGGGGAGCATTTGGAATGACAGCGTAAAGGTATCCAGACTATGTGTAGATCAGATCAAACTGCTGGGCTTTCAAAATGGCCTTGTCTTTGGATTGGGGACATTTGGATGCAACGTCCTTTGCTATAGGTGGGAGCAAGGTTTTTAGGAGCCAATCCAAGAAGATCCTATCATTAAGTTAGATCTTACATAAACTACAGTGTCGCCGCCACTCATGGATGTGGTTGGTTATGTGGGTCACAGTATTCTGGTGGCAAGATAACAAGATCTCCACCCCTTCGTCATATCTGATGGGGAGTTGGAAATATTGCAGGAACATGAAAGCCAGGGAGTTGAAATTTGGGTATTTGGCTTGTGGTAGCTCAATGTACCACTTGGCTGCAACACCTATGAGGGTGTGTTGGAATAGTCTTATCCTGCTTGAATCATCTACGATGTTTTTTTATGAGCACCATAGATGAAACGTCATGATGTGGTTTTGGGGGCACTCCACTTCCTTCCCTTCAAACTTGGGCATGTCTGAGGGAAGTTTGGTTGGCATGGGAGGCCAATAATTTTGATGGTGGATAGGGTCATTTGTTAACTGAGCCAAATAAAGCAAGTTGAGATGTGCCATGAAAGGAAGGTTTGACCCTAGGTTGATGTGAGATGGGGAAGCCATGGTGATGGGGTTTGCAGGTACATGATGCACCTGCATAACTGGGGGTACTTGTGGCACCATTTTGGATGAGCCAGTGCCCCCAAGTGTGGTAGGAGGGGCAGTGTAAGTGGAAGGGCCACTACCCCCATGTGTCGCAGGTGGGACAACTTGACTGGTCAATCTTGGTGGTGGTAGTTGGCTTATGATAGTTTGCATGACCGTGTTGGGGCCACCTGCAGGGGTGTTGGTGGTGTTTTGTGGTGTGGACATGGGTCCACTAACAATTGCTACACTAGAAAATGGATCTAAGTTTGCACCAGCCATGGGGATTGATGGTGTAGTGTGCAGATCTGGTTCAGATTGATATGATTCTGAATCTGAATTAGAGGCTATGTGGCCTTCTGATGGTGTAGGATGTCATTGAGAATGGTCTTGACAATGTTGGTTTAATGACCTGTGCTGTGTTGGTTTTCCTCTTAGGCGTGAGGAAGAGCATGAGGGATCAATTGTGTCAGATTTGGATGCCAAAATGGTGGTAATGATTTTTGGACCCTGGTTTCAATGGATTCCTATTGGCTTCAAGTGGTCACTCAGCCACAAAGACTGTTAGAAGACAGTGCTTGGATTTTTCCTCATGGGAGTGCTACTCAATCGGTGGGGGTCATTGCCCATTTTGCTTGGCAATTCCTCTCAACGGATAGCTACTTTGGGGTTCTCGTGGTACTCCTCACAATGATTTTCTAAGATACTCCCAAGTACTTCCCATGGTTAAGGAAGTTAGGGACTTATGTCCTCAAAGACTGCAGATGTTTATCTTAGTGCAAATTATAAATTTTACTGGCTCACTCAGCGTCATGAACTGAGTTGGGTTGATTTATATGGTATGGTGTGTATGTCTTTTTTTTTTGTTATATCTAGTGGCTGCATAAATGGTTTATGAATATTCCGTAGAGTTCATAACATTGTGAATGAAAGTAGTAAATAGTAATCAGAAATTTTTAGACATGTACCATTTGTGATCCTGAACTATGATAGCCTGACTAGGTGACTACCTTGCACCTATATTTCTCTTCAAATAGGAGAGGGTCTTGGGCTCTCAGCACAATGGGACTAATCCCATCCATAGATCCACAGGTCACCCTTTGGATGCAAGGTTGGTCAATCGGGAGGACGTTGAGCGCCATGAGAAGCCCTCCTTCTCTACCCCCCCTACCTTCCAAGTCACCCGTATTTAGTGGCTTCTAAAAATAATAGGTGAAGTTCCTATTACTATATGAGCTTCACCCTTCATATTATACCATAATACCCCGAAGGGTGATGACTAGGTAGAGGAGGAAGGGCTAGGAAATATGTTTATTTTAAGTAAATTTTAATCAAGCTATGCTCATTAATCCATCAACCATTGATTTACACTTTGATTTACACATTCTGCAAATGAAATGAACAGAAACAGAAATAGAAACCAAAATTAAAACAATTTGGATGGACAGAGGTGACTGAGTTGCACTAAAAGTCCGTAACTTTAAAAAAAATCAAACTCTGAGTGACAGATCGCACTTTTCGGGTCAAATGTGGCAAGGGGGTCACCAAATGTTTCCAGAAATAGGTGAAGGGGTCGCTTAGAATTTGTATATAGAAGCGGGCTGACTTCTAGAAGGGGGCCTCACCTTTTGGGGATAAATAGGAGACCTGGTCACACCTATGAGGCCAGGATGAGCGACCTGGTCCCCTCTCTGGGCCCGATAAGAGCGACCTACTCTGGAAACTAAAATGTTTTTGGTCCTGAGTCAAATCCGGCTGACAGTAACCTATACTGTGTCCAAATGGACTTATATTTTCCTTGAGGAGGCTCGGTTATAACTATAAATGCAAATAAATAGGAATCTAAGCTATAGTTTAACAGAAAATTAAACTAGTGCAAAAAACAGAACTAAAAACTAAAACTTTGAAAAATAAACCCAGGGATCCTATGGGATCGACCTGGTATGGTCGCCAATTCTGTAGCAGGGATTTCTCCCTTGCAATAGGGTAGGAATGGCTACCTTCCATATATAGGATGGAAGGGTAGGGTTCCTGATGGTAATGCAAGAAAAACAAAACTGGAATGAATCAAATAATATAAAGGAAAGATATGGAAACCCTGCACACATGGTTAGACTCCAGAACCCTGCATACACTTGTTAGAACATGAAATAAACATACAAGAAAACTGAGTTAGACAAAAACTAAAATGAAAATGACATTAAACAAAATATTATACCTCTTGGTGGAAATGGGCCACCATTCCCTAGCTTGGAGAAGCACCTCGCTCTTGGAAATGGGGGAGCTATGGCTCAAAGGGAAAATGGATGAGAGGGAGTGTGGGTGGCTGGAGAGGCAAATGGTCTCAAGGAATCCACTCAGGTAGCATAACAATATGCAAGGGAGGAATGTTTTGAGAGTGACCCCCACCCCTCTATTTATAGCTTTTTTAGGGTTCTAAGCCCCTGGTCAGGGCTTTAGCCCCTTTTTTGGGATTTTAGCCCCTTTCGCTCAATATTTAGTTCCTTTTAGGGTTTTAGGCTCCTTTGAGGGGTTTTATCGCCCTTTTTGAGGCTTTAGACCCTATGAGAGCTATTTAGGCTCTTTTTAGGGGTTTTTAAGCCCTTTTCCTATTTTTAAGCCTTCTTGAGGGTGTGGGGGTCAAATGGGGTCAAATGAGGGTCGTGCATGGGTGTTCTTGGGTGGTGTAGGCCATGTAGAGTTGAGTGAGGGATTTGTTGGGTTAGCAATGAGTATAAAGTGTATATTCAATTTTTTTTACTTCAAACAAATATACATCAATTTCTGTTTCAGTTAACCCAATAAGAGACACTAGTGCACAAATAATTTGTATAGTAATATATATATATATATATATATAATTTCTATTTACAAAGGGAGACACCAATATCCAAAATGTGAGCGCCAACTCACTTAGTCAAAAACCTGATTACAAGCATCAACTCACTGATAATAGGAACCAACTTGTAAGGACTTCAACCATATGTGTAAGAACCAACTTGATGACTTCAGGCACCGACTTGAATGCATATCATTCCTATTACAGAATCTCCAACTTGTTGTAGTCAGGCACCAACTTTATTGAAGGCTTCAATTTCCTTTTTATTATTATCAACAACTGAATGGAAGCACCAAATCCCTTTTGTGTTTTCCAGCACCAATTGGATGGAAGTACCAACTCGAAATTATGTTTTCCTACACCAAATAGATGGAAGCACCAACTCCTAATTGTGTTTCCCAACACAAATTGGAAGGAAACACCAACTCACTGTAATGTACCTTATTGTATAAATTTGGCACAATATCAAAAAATATTTCAATAGAGGCTTAAAACTTTAGACAGTGGAAGCTTCCTTTCTCAAAATCCTCACTGACAATGAATCTAACAATGATTCCATGGATATGAGTCAACTAAGGCAGCTCTAGGAGAGTGGCATGTAGCTTATGATTTGACCGATAAGTTTATATATGTGGCTGATTAATATTTTGTGGCTTAGGACTTCTTACAATCACTTTACATACATCGTCCTTCCATACTTTGTCTAGTTTCAAAACTAGGAAAACTAGGAAACTAGTGTTTATTGTCTTGTTCCAAACACTTCCATACCTTTCCAAATTTCGTATGGAAGGACCCTATTTTCTTTAATACATCATAACTGACCTAAAACAAATCAATTTTATAATAATAAACTCCTTTTGACATGTTATTCGAATCTTCTCAAATTTGGCCAAACCTTAGACCAGTGACATCTAAATAATCCCAAACCCTCTCAAATGATTTGATTTTTTTTTTTGCAAGGGATGGAGGGGTATTATTACATATTAATACATATAATATACACTCATAAACTTGATAGTGTCATTTTTAACTTTCATTAATCAAGGGGGGGAGAAAGGGGAAAATACTAGCGAATTCGGTGTTGAAAACCCCCACTAGTTGTTGGATTTTTGGCCTCCCAAACACTACAAGGACCTCCCTAATTTGTGAAAAAAGGTTAGGAATGGATAAATTACTCCATTAAAAACCCAAATGCAAAATTATTTCGGATAAATGACTGATTATTTCACCCCATCAAACAGAGAATTGTGACACATGAACATTGCTTGAGTAATGTAAACCATATACATGAAAATTATTGCATAAAATTTTGAAAAATTGCAAAGGGTTCTACATGTATTAAATTGGTGATATTAAGTACATTATGGGATGATTGAACATATGAAAAAATTCAAATAAATTATGATACAAATCATATCTCTAATTTCTTCAAAATGTCCACAAGAATGCATAAGGGAAACTAGCTCTATTTAGTTGTTTGATTGTAATTTTTACATGGTATACATGAGTATTTAGATATGTCGATGTTATAGACCAAAAGGACACTTCTCCTTCTGTGACAAAATTTACATGTTTTGTCACATGACGATGATTCCTAGACGACACTTCATGAAAGTTACTATCAGCCACACAAAGTATGCCTGTGGATGGAAGGGGGATATTAAGAGTTATATAGCTCCATTTAGCCTATTTTTTGTACCATTGGAAAGGAATCAGACTAAGGAAAAACTTTCAGAAAAAAAAAAAAACTCCTAAAAACTATTGTAAATACACTGAAAAATTCTCTTTTTGACCTGTACGCTAGTTACGAGTGGGAAACCTGTGTTTTTCAACTTTGTAGATGCAACTTGTCACATGACGATGATTCCTAGACGACACTTCATGAAAGTTACTATCAGCCACACAAAGTATGCCTGTGGATGGAAGGGGGATATTAAGAGTTATATAGCTCCATTTAGCCTATTTTTTGTACCATTGGAAAGGAATCAGACTAAGGAAAAACTTTCAGGAGGAAAAAAAAAAAAAAAAAAACTATTGTAAATACATTGAAAAATTCTCTTTTTGACCTGTACACTAGTTACGAGTGGGAAACCTGTGTTTTTCAACTTTGTAGATGCAACTTGTCATTGGTAAACCTTCATATATCCTTTGAAGTGGTAAATAAATATAAAATTCTTAAGATTTGGGTGGTTTTGGAACTTCCTCCTCAGTTGTAACTAACCTATCCTTGATCCTAACTCTTCAAA
>LPNX010261376.1:225448-386684 GCA_001517045.1 Pseudotsuga menziesii | reverse complement strand
CCCCAAATTTTCACTTGATGTCATCTACCTTTCCTGTAGATCTTGGAGGCTGATATTCTTGGAGGAGCAAAGAAGGATATCTATATTGAAGGTTTCACGAGGTTCCATGCATGAAGAGAAGGTATATATTATACTTCTTCCATTGATTAATAAAGATGTTATGTTCTTCACTTTCCAAATCACTGCTTATATCTCATGTTATGATCATGTTTTGATATTGATAATATTAGGTTTTTATGTTATCTTGAATATCAGTATCTTTTTTGTGGTCAAATTGGTTTGAGGAAGGTTTGAAGTTGTTTTGTAGGTCTCTTGGTTGGAGAGAAAGAAGAGGGATAAATAGAAAGCTTGGATCAACCTTAAGTATATGAGGTATGAACCCTCATAACCCTTGAAATCCTATTTAAATTTATATTTAAAAAGTATTATACATTAGTCTGTAAACCCCTAGTATGTTGGTGTACTCAACCCTAGCCATAGTATCAATTCCTTAATAACATGACTAGTGACTCCCCTGGGATTCCTTATCTATTTTGGGGTCTTCTTGTCTAGTTTTTACAGTATATTTGAAGTTTCAAGGCCTTCTTACAAATCAAGAGTTATCCTTAAGTCTTTTTGGACACCTTCCTTATTGATGTATTTGTAACTTAGGAATGTATTCACTTGTATATATTATGTTGTATTTCATTGTACCCCGATGTTCCTATCGGGAGAATCATTAATATAATAAAGTCATGTAAAGTCATAGAGGTTAACCCTCCATTATAAGTCGGGGAAATAGTCCCCACAATTGAGGGGTACTAGGATTATTAGACTCTCCAAGTGAGGTCAGCCCTGGTAAGTAATTGTCAAGTGGAAACCTAGTATAAATAGAGAGTGAGACTCTATATTTAAAACACGCACTCACTAAACTGTAGCGCATGAGTGAGAGAAGAGGAGCTTTCACAAGTGAGAGAGAGAAAAGCTATCGGAGATCATATTTTTGTTTTTGGGTTTTACTTTTTCCATTGGTGCTCATTTTATCTCCAAGGAAGTTGCGGGTTTTCTCCTTTATGGTTTCCCCAAGGAAAACTCTTTGTGTCTCTTGTCTCTTGTGATTATTTTTTTGCATGTTATTCTCTCATATAAGATCCTAGATCATATTGATTAAATTATAAAATTATAACATGGTATCAGAGCTAACCTGATAAGAAGACACTGTGCAAATGAAGAATCTAGGGCTTCCTACTTTTTGGGTCTCTCTCCACAGATCATCATCAAAATGAGGCTAGGTTAACTCTCCAGTGAAGGGCACATCTTTCTATTGAAGCAAAATCTGATTCTGAGTATTTTCAGTTTTTGACCTACCTCTGCAGCGGGAAATTAGGAATTTTCACAGAAGTGGAATTTTTGAGTGAGCCCAGCATAGGATTGCTCTCCTCCTCAAAATCAAAGTTTAGAGACCAAGATTGAATTTTTTGGTTGGGTATAACTTCAGGAAAGTCAAACCCTAATTTTCCCCTGAACCAAAATACTAACACTGTAGAAGATCAGCTCCAGATCTAGTTCCAACATCTCAAATTGGTAAGATATAAATATTTTGTATTTCCATTTGAGGTTCTCAGTTAAGATGTCTCATCACACCAAGATTGATGAAAATCTTGAAGGAGCTAAATAAATTTCGATCATGGAAGTATAAGATCTCACTGATTCTTGAAGAAAATGAATTGGAAACATACATAAGTGGAGAGGTTCCATTTCTATAGGGAGATGAGGCTAAGGCCTTACACAAGAAGAATATGGTCAAGGCCAAGAGGATTATTGTTGATTCAATCAAGGATCAACTTATACTACAGGTGCCTTCCCTAAAGATACCTAAAGAGATGTTTGATTCCTTGACCAAGCTATCTGAAGGGAAGAACATAAATCAGAATATGACTTTCAGAAATCAATTGAAGAATGCATTAGTGCCAGAAAATGTTCTCAGACTACTAAAGAACAAGCCAACACAATCTCATGAAATAAAAATAAATAAACAAGTTTTTAGGGTTTTGGTTTTGCAGTTTGTAAACAAGAGGGTAAAAACTCATAAGGATAAGACAAATACTAAATCATGAAACAATATAAGACTTAGATGTATAATATATGAAACATAAACTAGAACAACATAAGAACGTTACTGAGTTTCATCCACAGTTCATAAGCATTCCATGAGAAATAACCTTAAACAAGAAATGAATTTATAAACCGAGGGATCACACCAATCAAAAATGAAACCAACAAATAGGATAAAATGGGCTTATATATTTCATATATAACATAATCAGTAATCCAAAGTACATAATATTTTTTGAACTTAGCTCTGTATACAGTAGCTTGAAATCCTCCCCTTGTACAAAAATTCCAACCCCATATTTCATTCTAAAGTCGTACTTTTTATCTTGGTTACATCAAAAAACAGTTATCTAAATGAATAACTACCCTTTAGGTCATACTATAGAATCACTTAACAAAGTAAAGTTGTTCAAAATAAACTAATTTCTTTACAAAAATTAACTAACAACACCTATCACTTAAAGCCTTTTACAAATCTTTAGTAGCTTCTGCCAAAAGGGCTATCCCCTCCAAAGCTTGAGTCTTCCTCCTAGTTCTCTGCTGCTCAGCTTCTAGGTCTTCGACTCTTTTTGATAATTTTTTATTTTGTTGAGTTATTTCTTGGACATTTTGCTTCAGCTCTGCACATAAACGTTTTGTCTGCATTTTCCTCTTCAGTGCTTCCTTGGAGACTACAATTAACTCTTGGTAATGGCTATTAATCTTGTCTATATCCTCTCTTAATCTTTTGTTGGCCACTACTAATCCTTCATTTGTTTCATGCAGGAATTCTATCTGATACTTGTACTGCTTGATACTTCTTCGAAGGCTTTCATTCTCAGAATCAATACATTATCCTTCTGAAGTTGAAGACAGTCCTTCTGGCATCCAAGGAGTCTTCAATATCTTAAAAATATCTTCATCATCCTCTTGTTGTTTCTCTGTCATGATTACAGGAACCCCTGGAGAATCATTACCTTCAAAATTGCACTGATTTGATGGCTCTGCAATCTTTTCTTCATCTACATATAATGTTGTCATCAGTGACTGTTGCTTCATCAAATCATCCTGCTGATAGCTAAGATTTTCTTTCCTTTGAACATCTTCTAAATGCTCTAAGATTTTAATCTTTGTTGAGGGTGAATTAACCTTCAAAGAAACCTATTTCTTATCTTTTATCTTTCTATCATTAAGGTTTTCATCCTCTTCTAATATTTTGGGAAGAAGAGTCATCTACTATTGTGATTTTATCCTAAGCTAGATTAGGATTTAAGATTTTTTTCATGTTCAACCTCAATTTGTTCTTAGGTCTAGTTTTAGGTCTCCAGCCTACTCCTATTTCTCCCAACATGCTCAGAGTTTTACCTTGATGCTTAATAGCTGGAAGTTGAACCACCTTTCTTTTAGTGACTTCTTGTGAAACTAGATTTTCTTCAAACTCTTCTTGTGAACTCTGTGCATTGTCAACCCTAGCCTTATCAATCAGTGGGCCTTCCTTTATTTCTGAATGTACTTCTGTATGAATATGTTCTTGTTCTAACAAGCCTTCATCTACTTCCTGGTTTACATATTCATTTAGGGTATTTTCTACATGATCTAAATCCTACCTTTGAACTGTCAACAACTCATCTTCATCAAATTTCTTTTGTTGTTCACTTTCAGGATTTTCAACCCTCTATGTCCTAGACCTTTCTTGTACATTCTCTTCTTCTGCTTCAACTATGACTTCCTTCAACTTTTTTACTAGATTCTTGGTTTTGTTCACCTATGTTCTCTTTGGTTGGTCCTCCTTCTCACCGTTGAAACCCAGACCGAAATAGAAAATAATCCCAAGTATTTCCTCTCTTTTGAAGCTCAGTACTGATGATTAATTTTATCAAACCATGATGAAATATGGACCGCTTTGTATGATCCTGATTCTCTTTAACTCTGCTATACATCTTCTGCAAACTTTTAAGGAAAAAGAAAGGGAGATTCATCTTTGATTCATGGCTTAATGCTGTAAAAACTTGAAATGATATTTAAACACAAAGGCATATCTTCCTTCACAAGTTACATAACTTTGCAAGATCTTGATTGGCTCTCTCCATTCTAGTTTAAATTTCTGTATATGTAGTCATTTACCCCAATATGCAACAACATTTGGCAGCAGGTAATTTTCTGAATTAAAAAGAAAAGGCACCTTCTTGAACCAATACTCACCCTCATCAGCAATGCCTGTAGCCTCTGTTATTAAATCTCTAGTTAGCTCAATTTTGAGGGTGTTAAATGTGGCTATGTCTTTCTCTAAACCCTGAGCAAATTTATAGGAAACCTCTGTATGATGACCATCAATTTTCTCAAAATAATTCAGCCAACCTGCTTCTGAAAATAACTTTGCACAGTCAGGGAAATTTTTATCCCAAGACATGTCTGAAGGCTCAGCCCTATTCATTTTCCGAATTCTCTTCATCTTGGGTAATAAACCTTAGTTATTTTTCCTTCGGAGAATGGTTCAAACTACTTTTAAAGTATGAAGTATCAATAGTAAATCAGAAATTGAGTAGATTGAAAACCCTAAACATCATCTTTTCCTCATCACTGATAAAAGTTTTGGGACAATTTTAACTGACAACGAAGATTTAATAACTGAGCAAGAAATAGAGCTCCTGAGTTTGATGTAATTCTCAATTAACTGCCATCACTACATCTTCTGTCACTAGAAACCCAAATTCAGGGATGATGTCAGCAATTGGTTGCATACCTGTCATGATAATAGTTTTGACTACTGAAAATTTTGTATTTTATATTCCCAGGTGTCCCATGACTTTTTCTTCTCTATCTTCAACTGCCACGATTGCCCCAGTCGATTAGCCTGCAAACCCTAACTTTCTAACTGTCTTCATTCTCCAACCATGAACTGCCAGGTCTAAATACGTTTTTTGTGATTTTTTATACATTCAGTAAATTTGTAATTGACAACGAATTTCCCTCATCGTGCACGGTCATTGTTGTTTAAAGGATCTACATCTTCCACCTTTCGGGCAGTTGGAACTCACTCGAATGATTTTTACCTTATGTCAAAACACTTGTCAAAATGATTAATATGGCCTAAACATGTATCAATCTCCTTGACAGGTGCGAAAAACTCCTCTCATGTGCAAATTTTGGAACTCACAAGCAAAATTATGACTTTTTCAAAGGGCACGATTTTATTGTAGCACCCTTGTTCATATTTTTTGTCTTTTCTCTACAAGAATATATGTTTGATAATTTTTTAACCAAAACTCAAAACAAAGTGTTAACTTTTCATAATTAACCTTTGATAAAACCTTACGATATTTCTTTAGAACCTTTTAGAAATACATACATCCTACAAGCCCATACAAAACTATGAAATCTACAAAATTAAAAAGAAAACTTATAAAATCAATCATAAATATAAATCTACTAGCAAAATACTTTTTAAAAAAACAAGCTAAAAAATGTTAAAGAAATAAGAAAATTCATTTTTTTATGATAAGCATATGATTCAAACTAGAAAACAAAAACAAGCTATAACATCTGGCTCCTGCTGTGGGATGAAGTCCTCCTTGTGAGGCTTCAAGAACCTGTAGATCATTGCCTTCTGTGCTGTAACTAAAACTGTCTGCTTTTCTTCGAAATATCCATTAGGCTATGGAGTCTTATTCAAATATTCACACACTGGTATATACAATGAAAATCAAATATTTTTCCCTCAAAAACTGTAAAAATGCTTGAGGAATCATCCATTGATTGGATTAGACAACTCCTCACCATCCAAGGTTTGTAATACAAAAGTATTATTCTCTAGAATCTTTGACACTATGAAAGGACCAAACCATAAATTATCAAACTTACCATGTTTTCCTTTCTATTCCTTTCTAGCATCCCATCTCAATACCATATCTCCATTAAAAAAGGTGTTCTCTTTGATCTTTCTATCAAAGCTTTCTTTGATCTTCTTTCTGTATAGCTGAGCCTTTTCTTCTACTAGTTCACTCTCTTGCTGTAATTCAATTAGTGCACAAATTATCCTTTGAATGTCACAGGGTTCCTCTTGACTGTCTTGAAGAAATTTAATCACTGGAATACCAAGTTGAACAGGAAACATTGCATCGGTACCATATACCAGATGAAAAGGAGAAGTTCCAATTGCCTTTTTAATTGTTATCCTATCAGCCCACAGTGCATATTTTAACATTGAGTCCCATGACCTTTTATTCTGACTCAACAACTTCTTGATGCTCTGAATAATGCTCTTATTGGTTGACTCAGCTAACCCATTTCCCTGAGGGTAATAAGGTGTTGAATGTTTCAAAACAATCCCATTCTCTTCACAAAATGTCACCGTAGCTTTGGACTTAAAATATTTAGCATTCTCAGTCAATAACTTCTTAGGACATCCAAATTTGCTAAGAATATTTTTCTGAATAAAACCAATAATTACCTTGTCTGTTGCATTTCTTGTGTGGATAACTTCTACCCATTTAGTGAAGAAATCTGTAGCTGTCAAAATCCATTTATTTTGCCCTGAACAATAAGGATTTATCTCCCCTATAAAGTCCAAGCCCCATGGCTGAAAAGGAGCATTCACTGCAATAGACTTCAAAGGTAAAAATACTAACTTTTTCTTACCTACAAACTTTTGGCACGGGATACAAGCTCTTACCTGCTGGTATACATCAAAGAATAAATAAGGCCAATAATATCCAGACCTCAAGACTTTATAAGCAGTTTCCTTCAAATACTTATGTCCCCCACAAGCACCTTCATGAGATTCTGAGATTACCTCTTCAATTTATGGCTTGTCCAAACATCTAAGCAGAATACCTCCTGGATATTTCCAAAACAGTTGCTGTTCTATCAAACAATATTTAGTAGCTCTCAACTTCAATGACCTAACAGCCTTTTTATCTAGATATTCAGGACATTGTAAATACAAAAGGAAGTGTACAATGTCTACATACCATGTGGACTCTGCATAAGGCTCCACAATATTTTCCTTCTCTTGTTAAGCTTGTAATTCTTCTTGTACAGGCTATTCTGCCATCATATGAAGACCTAAATCTTGACAATTTGAATCAGCTAACAATTTAGCCAAACCATGTACCTTCACTAGTTTTGTAGGCTTAATGTCCACATCATATTCCATTATCTTAGCAATCCATTTTCCTCTTTTTCCTTCACTATGAGATTGAGTTAATATATCCTTAATGGCAACATTAGGAACGTAAGAAATGATTTTAGAAAGTAAAACATAAATTCTGAAAAATTTTAATGCTTTTACCAATGAATAAGCTTGTTTCTTCAAAGTGTTGTACTTCAACTCTGAGTCTCTGAGGGTCTTGCTGAAAAATGCAATTGGTTGATCAAGTCCATCATTATTCTTTTGTAACAAAACAACTGCTAAAGTATCCTCTGATGCAAAAGAAAAATTCAGAAATTCCTTTGAAAAATTAGGACTCACTAGCACTGATGCTTCTGTAAGAGCCATCTTAATCTTCTTAAATGAATTCCTAGCCTGCATAGTCCACTTCACTTCCTGATCTTTTTTCAACATGGTTGTTATTTATTTAATGGTTTCAACAAAATTTGGTATGAACCAACGAAGAAAATTTATTTTTCCAATAAAATATTGCATATCCTTCTTACTTCTCGGTAAACTGATCTTCAAAATAGCTTTTACCCTTTCTGGATCTATCCTTATTCCATCAGCTGAAACCAAATGACCCAACAACTTACCCTCTTGTACAGCAAAATGTGACTTTTTTGGATTGAGAGACAGTCCATATTTTCTACATTTCAAGAAATTTTGTTTTAGGTGCTTTAATTTCTCTTCATCGGACTGTGAGAAGACTGTTATTCCATCCAAATAGATCACCACAAACTTATCCTTCTCTCCAACAAAAGCTATGTCCATAGCTCTTTGAAAGGTAGCTCCAACATTCATTAATCTGAATGGCATTTTTTCGTACGTAAAAGTAACCCAAAGGGTAGTGAAGGCTGTATTTTCTCTGTCATCAGGGTGCATTGCAATTTGGTTATACCCTGAAAAACCATCCACCATTGAAATCCTTTGGGAACCCACCACCTTTTGCAAAATTTGTTCAATTTTTGGTAATGGGTAATTATCCTTCAATGAGGATCTATTCATATTATGGAAGTCTACACACAACCTTATTTCTCCATTCTTTTTTCTGACAGGAACTAAGTTTGCTACCCATAAAGAATATCGAAGAGGAACAATGATTTTAGCATCCAACAATTTTTTTACCTCCTTTTCTATGACAGGGAATAAAGCAGGATTGATTCTCCTCAATTTCTGTTTGAATGGTTTGACATTTGGTTTCAAAGGCACTTTATGCTGTATAATACTAGTATCACAAGTCTTCAAATCTTCGTATGACCAAGCAAAGATATCAACATATTCTTTTAACAGCTTGATATACCTGTTTCTCTGCTCTACTGTAAGTGCCTTTGAGATCTTCACCATCTTGGGATGTTCCTTTGTGACAATATTACAATCCATTACATTCTCCTCTGAAGACTTCATATTTGGTTTTAAGGGGGTATCATCCTTTGAAAAAAATCCTCTCTAAAGGCACCAAACCCTTAGG
The DNA here is from genome assembly GCA_001517045.1 of Pseudotsuga menziesii. Taxonomy (NCBI): domain Eukaryota; kingdom Viridiplantae; phylum Streptophyta; class Pinopsida; order Pinales; family Pinaceae; genus Pseudotsuga; species Pseudotsuga menziesii. The sequence goes on along the minus strand of LPNX010261376.1, from coordinate 377,991 downwards.
AATAAAATTGTCTTTTAGCTCAATGATTTGATGACCTGCAATTTCATTTTCTGCAACACCCTCAGTATATTTAGTTTCATCATCCTGTTCTTGGTCAAATAAGGAATTAGAGAACTCACCAGTCAGCTCTAAAAACCTTTTAATCTCTAGATCATCCTCAAAAACTCACCGTTGCTTTATATTATCAGGCACAGAAGGTCTGTACCTAACTTCAATAGGATATTTTAGTTGAGTTGTTTTATGAATCTTGAAATGTGTAGCTTCCAGGGAAAGATAATAAGAAATTTGGTTATGATATCTAGGAATATAGGAATATTGAATGCCACAAAGAAATTATCTATCATATCCCATACTTCATTCCTGTACACTTTCAACAAATCTTGTTTTACTTGATAGTTATTCCTTACTTGCTGAACAACCAACTCGGAGTCGCCATAAACAGAGATTTGTTGAATACCTATATATTTTGCGGCTCTCAAACCTAATAATAGAGCTTCATACTCTGTTTTATTATTGGTGGTAATAAATTCTAACTTATACATCAAGCTTACTACTTCACCACCAGGAGATATCAGAACAACTCCTGCTCCAACACCTTTTTGAGATGATGATCCATAAAAATACATCTGCCAACGTTCATCCTTTTGTTCCCTAGTACATTTGACTGATTTTTCTTTTTCAACCTATAACATACCAGCAACATCATTATCATCACTAAAGTGCAACATACAAGTCCCCAAATCCTTTTCAACAGCATATAATTGATGATTTGTAGGATTCCTGTCATCAGTCACAATATAATCAAATTGTAACTCTCTATACAACCTCCTATTCTCACCTCCAAACACAGGGATGGCTTCATATGTTAAGTCCATCTGTAAAGTTCCCCCTACTTTCCTAGCCCAAAATCTAGAAAGGAGAATTCCAAATTTAGGTGTGATATCCACCACTACTACATCCATAATGACACTTTTCATTAGCAGCTGAGCTAAGCTAACCACCATGTTTTTCATCACTCCTAAACACTTGAAATCTCTAGAATCAAAAGCATAAAATTCATGATAAGTTTTATTTATGCTCAAACCCAAGGCTTCCATGACTGCTTTTGGCATTAGATTATGAGATGCTCCTGAATCCAAAACACAATTATGGATCATCTGCTCATGGATGGTTAATGTGATATAAAAAGGTGGGGATGCACTTGCATCATTTTTAGTTTTCTCTGCTAAATATGATTCAATAAAAAATTTTGGATTCTCCTCCTATAAGTTTACTGTGTCAGAAGGTACTTGACTAGTTGTTGAACCCATCATTTTAAAAACTGAATTCTTCTAATAGGTATTTTTAATCAATTCATTGAAAGGCATTGGGACTTTAATTTTACACAATTCATTTTCAAAGTTAAAATTCTGCATGTTCTTATTCACTTCTTCAACTTCAATAACCTTCTCTGGATTATCCTGATTCTGTCTTTTTTCTAATGCTGGATTTGATTACTGTTTAGGAGGAAGAATTACCTTCTTTTTAGGGTTTTGAACCACTTGCTTTGTTCCTAACCTCAAATTTAGGGTTTTCTTAGGCTCAGATTGATATATATCAGATGTTACTTCAAGGTTTAAATAATCTTCCATCTGAAAAACATTTGCATCATAATATTCAGAATTAAAAAAATCTTCCTCAGTCACAAAACCTTTAGTCAACTGTTCTCCAAAATAATTTATGTCTTGATCTGGATCCTCAAACTGCTCATCCTCTTCTATTTCTCCTTCATCAGTGACATTGTTTTGAAGTGGGGGTGGCAACTTTTTATCTTCAGATTCTCTCCTTTCTCTTTGTATATCATTATTCCTTCTCTCTCTAGAGATAAAACGAGGTGCAAACTGTCTTCTAAATTGATTTGGGTTATTAAGGTTTTTGTCCCCTTCTTCAGCAGGCCTATTGGGATTTTTTTCCAATTCCAATTTATTTAATTTTACTGTTAGTATTTTCACTAATTTTTCCATCTCATCAATTTTACCATCTACAGGTTGTGATGTTGAAACTACTTGAGCTGCCTCGCTTTACCTTTTCTGTCATAAGCTTGTTAAGCTGAGTTTACCTTCAATCTGTTAGAGGAAAGAATATTAGATTCTACTTACAATGCTGCTTCTTGCATATTCAATAAATTAATAGGTTTCCTTTCTCTCAGGAGTAAGGAACACCCATGGTCAAAAGCATTATCATAGGTGAGTTTTGCTGAAGTTTCAGAACGATTGATTTCTGCAGGGATTCTTCCATACATTTTGTTAAACCTCTTAGAGAAGTCAGCTATAGTTTCATCTTTCTTCCTTCTTAGAGCTCCAAAATTTGTAATGTAATATTTGAAAACTACTAATAGGGATTGTAGGTTTCAACCATGATGAATCATGTTCTTCTTCCTTTTCAAATGAAAAGGGTGACAATAGGTCCATTTGGTCAGGGTTACATAAGGATGGAGATGACTGAGACTTCTTAATTTTCCTAGTTGTTTTCAGAATTTGCTCTGGGTCTGAGACAACCAGGTGTAATGGTGAACTAGGTCTACTTCTTTTCCCAACTCCCTTAGTAGCCACTGTGAACTGTTTGGTGAAATGTAGTCTTAATTATTTGCTAGTTTTGTACACCTCTAAAAACCAATTGAATGATGAATAACCCAATGAAAGTATGATTCAGCTTCATCCCCAACATTGGCACCAAAGATGTTAGTGCCATAAATTTTTCTCGGACTACTAAAGAACAAGCCAACACAATCTCATGAAATAAAAATAAATAAACAAATTTTTAGGGTTTTGGTTTTGCAGTTTGTAAACAAGACGGTAAAAACTCATAAGGCTAAGACAAATACTAAATCATGCAACAATATATGACTAAGATGTATAATATATGAAACATAAACTAGAACAGCATAAGAACATTACTAAGTTTCATCCACAGTTCATAAGCATTCCGTGAGAAATAACCTTAAACAAGAAATGAATTTATAAATTGAGTGATCACACCAATCATAAATGAAACCAGCATTGATAGCATAAAATGGGCTTATAGATTGCATATATAACATAATCAATAATCCAAAGTACATAAGAGATTTTGAACTTAGCTTTGTATATAGTAGCTTGAATTCCTCCCCTTGTACAAAAATTCCAACCCCATATTTCCTTCTAAAGTCCTACTTTTATCTTGGTTACATCAAAAAACAGTTATCTAACTGAATAACTACCTTTTAGGTTAGACTGTCGATTCACTTAACAAAGTAAAGTTTTTCAAAATAATAATTTCTTTACAAAAATTAACTAACAACACCTATCAGTTAAATCCTATTACAAATGTTTAGCAGCTTCTGCCAAAAGGGCTATCCCCTCCAAAGCTTGAGTCTTCTTCCCAGTTCTCTGCTGCTCAGCTTCTAGGTCTTCGACTCTTTTTGATAATTCCTGATTTTGTTAAGTTATTTCTTGGACAGTTTGCTTCATCTCTGCACATAAACTTTGTGTCTACCTTTTCCTCTTTAGTGCTTCCATGGAGACTATAATTAACTCTTGGTAATGGCTCTTAATATATTCTAGATCCTCTCTTAACATTTTTTTGGCCACTAGTAATCCTTCATTTGTTTCATGCAAGAATTGTATCTAATACTTGTACTGATTGATACTTCTTTGAAGGTTTTTATTCTCAGAATCAATACATTTTCCTCCTGAAGTTGAAGACATCCCTTCTGGCATCTGAGGAATCTTCAATTTCTTAAAAATATCTTCATCATCCTCTTGTTGTTGCTCTGTCTTGATTAAAGGAACCCCTGGAGATTCATTATCTTCAAAATTGCACTAAGTTGATGGCTCTGCAATCTTTTCTTCATCTACATATAATGTTGTCATCATTGACTACTGCTTCATCAAATCATCCTGCTGATAGCTAAGATTTGCTTTCCTTCGAACATCTTGTAAATTCTCTGAGATTTTAATCTTTGTTGAGGGTGAATTAACCTTAAAAGAAGCCTATTTATTACCTTTGATATTCCTATCATTCAGGTTTCCATCCTCTTCTAATTCTTCTTGGGAAGAAGAGTCATCTACTATTGTGGTTTTCTCCTGAGCTAGCTTAGGATTTAAGAGTCTTTTTATGTTCAACCTCAATTTGTTCTTAGGTCTGGTTTTAGGTCTCCAGCCTACTCTTGTTTCTCCCAACATGCTCAGAGTTTTAACTTGATGCTTAATAGCAGGAAGCTGAACCACCTTTCTTTTGACTTCTTGTGAAACTAGATTTTCTTCAAACTCTTCTTGTGAACTATGTGCATTGTCAACCCTAGCCTTATTAATCAGTGGGCTTTCCTTTATTTATGAATGTACTTCTGTATGAATATGTTCTTATTCTAACAGGCCTTCATCTACTTCTTGGTTTACATATTCATTCAGGGTATTTTCTGCATGATCTAAATCCCGCCTTTGAACTGTCAACAACTCATATTCATCAGCTCTCTTTTGCTGTTCACTTTTAGGATTTTCAACCCTCTGTGTCATAGACATTTCTTGTACATTCTCTTCTTCTTATTTGACTATGACTTCCTTCTTCAACTTTTTTACTAGATTCTGGGCTTTGTTCACCTGTCTTCTCTTTGATTGGTCCTCCTTCTCACTTTGAAATCGAGACCAAAATAGAAAATAATACCAAGTATTTCCTCTCTTTTGAAGCTTAGTACTGATGATTAATTTTATTAAACCATGATGAAATATGGACTGCTTTGTAAGATCCTGATGCTCTTTAACTCTGTTAGACATCTTCTACAAACTTTTAAGGAAAAAGAAAGGGAGATTCATCTTTGATTCATGGCTTAAATGTTGTAAAAACATGAAATGATATTTAAACACATAGGGATATCTTCCTTCATAAGTTACATAACTTTGCAGGATCTTGATTGGCTCTCTCCATTCTGGTTTAAATTTTTGTATATGTACTCCTTTACCCCAATCTGCAACAACATTTGGTAGCAAGTAATTTTCTAAATTAAAAAGAAAAGGAACCTTCTTGAACCAATACTCACCCTCATCAGCAATGCCTATAGCCTATGCTCTTAACACTCTAGGCATCTCAATTTTGAGGGTATTAAATGTGACTATGTATTTCTCTAAACCCTGAGAAAATTTGTATGAAACCTCTGTATGATGACCATCAATTTTCTTGAAATAATTCAGCCAACCTGCTTCTGAAAATAACTTTGCATAGTCAAGGAAAGTTTTAGACCAAGACATGTCTGAAGGCTCAACCCTATTCATTTTCCCACTTCTCTTCATCCTGGGTAGTAAACCTTAATTGTTTTTCCTTCAGAGAATGGTTCAAGCTACTTTCAAAGTATGAAGTCTTAATAGTAAATCAGAAATTGAGCAGATTGAAAACCCTAAACATCACCTTTTCCTCATCACTGATAAAAATTTTGGGACAATTTTAACTGACAACGAAGATTTAATAACTGAGCAAGAAATCAAGCTCCTGAATTTGATGTAATTCTCAAATAACCACCATCACTACATATTTTGTCAATACAAACCCAAATTCAAGGATGATGTTGGAAATTAGTTGCATACCTGTCGTGATAATAGTTTTGACTGCTTAAAATTTGGTATTTTATCTTCCCAGGTGTCCCCTGACTTTTTCTTCTTTGTCTTCAATTGCCATGATTGCACTAGTCAATTACCTTGCAAACCCTAATTGTCTAACCGTGTTCATTCTCCAACCATGAACTGTCAGGTATCAATACAGTTCCTTTTATATTTTATACATTCAGTAAATTCGTAATTGACAACAAATTTCCCTCATCATGCACTATCATTATTTTTAAAGGACTTACATAAATATGTTAGTGCCAGAAATTGTTCTCAGACTACTAAAGAACAAGCCAACACAATCTCATGAAATAAAAATAAATAAACAGGTTTTTAGGGTTTTGGTTTTGTAGTTTGTAAACAAAAGGGTAAAAACTCACAAGGCTAAGACAAATACTAAATCATGCAACAATATAAGACTGAGATGTATAATATATGAAACATAAACTAGAACAACATAACAACATTACTGATTTTCATCCATAGTTCATAAGCATTCCATGAGAAATAACCTTAAACAAGAAATGAATTTATAAACTGAGTGATCACACCACTTAGAAATGAAACCAACAAATAGGATAAAATGGGATTATAGATTGCATATATAACATAATCATTAATCCAAAGTACATAAGATTTTTTGAACTTATCTCTATATACAGTAGCTTGAAAGCCTCCCATTGTACAAAAATTCCAACCCCATATTTCATTCTAAAGTCCTACTTTTTATCTTGGTTACATCAAAAAACAGTTATCTAACTAAATAACTACCTTTTAGGTTAGACTGTCGAATCACTTAACAAAGTAAAGTTGTTCAAAATAAACTAATTTCTTTACAAAAATTAACTAACAACACCTATAACTTAAATCCTTTTACAACTCTTTATGAGCTTCTGCCAAAAGGGCTATCCCCTCCAAAGCTTGAGTCTTCCTCCTGGTTCTCTGTTGCTCAGCTTCTACATTTTCAGCTCTTTTTGCTAATTCCTGATTTTGTTGAGTTATTTCTTGGACAATTTACTTCAGCTCTACACATAAACTTTGTGTCTACCTTTTCCTCTTCAGTGCTTCCTTGGAGACTACAATTAACTCTTGGTAATGTCTATTAATCTATTCTATAACCTCTCTTAATCTTTTGTTGGCCACTACTAATCCTTCATTTGTTTCATGCAGGAATTCTATCTGATACTTGTACTACTTGATACTTCTTCGAAGGTTTTCATTCTTAGAATCAATACATTTCCCTTTTGAAGTTGAAGACAATCCTTCTGTCATCCAAGGAATCTTCAATTTCTTAAAAATCTCTTCATCATCCTCTTATTATTGCTCTTTCATGATTACAGGAACCCCTGGAGATTCATTACCTTCAAAATTGCACTGAGTTGATGGCTCAACAATATTTTCTTCATCTGCAAATAATGTTGTCATCATTGACTGCTGCTTCATCAAATCATCCTGCTGATAGCTAAGATTTTATTTCCTTTGAAAATCTTCTAAATCCTCTAAGATTTTAATCTTTGTTGCGGGTGAATTAACCTTCAAAGAAACCAGTTTCTTACCTTTGATCTTTCTATCATTCAGGTTTTCATCCTCTTCTAATTCTTCTTGGGAAGATGCGTCATCTACTATTGTGATTTTCTCTTGAGCTAGCTTAGGATTTATGAGTTTTTTCATGTTCAATCTCAATTTGTTCTTAGGTCTAGTTTTAGGTATCCAGCCTACTCCTATTTCTCCCAACATGCTCAGAGTTTTACCTTGATGCTTAATAGCTGCAAGTTGAACCACCTTTCTTTTGACTTCTTGTGAAACTAGCTTTTCTTCAAACTCTTCTTGTGAACTATGTGCATTGCCAACCCTATCCTTATCAATCAATGGGATTTCCTTTCTTTTTGAATGTACTTCTGTATGAATATGTTCTTGTTCTAACAATACTTCATGTACTTCCTAGTTTACATCTTCATTCAGGGTATTTTCTGCATGATCTAAATCCGTCCTTTGAATTGTCAACAACTCATCTTCATCAGCTTTATTTTGCTATTCACTTTCAGGCTTTTCAACCCTTTGTGTCATAGACCTTTCTTGTACATTCTCTTTTACTGCTTCGACTATGACTTCCTTCTTCAATTTTTTAACTAGATTATGGGATTTGTTCACTTGTCTTCTCTTTGATTGGTTCTCCTTCTCACTTTGAAACCCATAAAAAAATAGAAAATAATCCCAAGTTTTTCCTCTCTTTTGAAACTCAGTACTGATGATTAATTTTATTAAACCTTGATGAAATATGGAATGCTTTGTATGATTTTGATGCTCTTTAACTCTGCTAGACATCTTCTGCGAGCTTTTAAGGAAAAAGAAAGGGATATTCATCTTTGATTCACGGCTTAAATGCTGTAAAAACATGAAATGATATTTAAACACATAGGCGTATCTTCCTTCATAAGTTACATAACTTTGCAGGATCTTGATTGGCTCTCTCCATTCTGGTTTAAATTTCTGTATATGTACTCCTTTACCCCAATCTACAACAACATTTGGGAGCAGGTAATTTTCTGAATTAAAAAGAAAAGGAACCTTCTTTAACCAATACTCACCCTCATTAGCAATGCCTATAGCCTTTGCTATTAACTCTCTAGTCAGCTCAATTTATAGGGTATTAAATGTGACTATGTATTTCTCTAAAACCTGAGCAAATTTATATGAAACCTCTATATGATGACCATCAATTTTCTCAAAATAATTCAGCCAACCTGCTTCTGAAAATAACGTTGCACAGTCAGGGAAAGTTTTAGCCCAAGACATGTCTGAAGGCTTGGCCCTATTCATTTTCCCACTTCTCTTCATTCTAGGTAATAAACCTTAATTTTTTTTCCTTTAGAGAATGGTTCAAGCTACTTTCAAAGTATGAAGTCTCAATAGTAAATTAGAAATTGAGCAATTTCAAAACCTTAAACATCACCTTTTCCTCATCACTGATAAAAATTTTGGGACAATTTTAACTGACAACAAAGATTTAATAACTGAGCAAGAAATCGAGCTCTTGAATTTGATGTAATTCTCAATCAACCCCCATCACTACATATTTTGTCACTACAAACCCAAATTCAGAGATGATGTTGGCAATCGATTGCATATTTGTCGTGATAATAGTTTTGACTACTTAAAATTTGGTATTTTATCTTCCCAGGTGTCCCCTGACTTTTTCTTCTTTGTCTTCAGCTGCCACAATTGCACCAGTCGATTACCCTGCAAACCCTAATTGTCTAACCATCTTCATTCTCCAACCATGAACTACCAGGTCTCAATATGGTTTCTGTGATATTTTATACATTCAGTAAATTTGTAATTGACAACGAATTTCCCTGATCGTACATGATCATTATTGTTTAAAGGATCTACATAAATATGTTAGTGCCACAAATTGTTCTCAGACTAATAAGGAACAAGCCAACACAATCTCATGAAATAAAAAATAAATAAACAGGTTTTTAGGGTTATGGTTTTGCAGTTTGTAAACAAGAGGGTAAAAACTCACAAGTCTAAGACAAATACTAAATCATGCAACAATATAAGACTGAGATGTATAATATATGAAACATAAACTAGAACAACATAACAACATTACTAAGTTTCATCCACAGTTCATAAGCATTCCATGAGAAATAACCTTAAACAAGAAATGAATTTATAAATTGAGTAATCACACCACTCAGAAATGAAACTAGCAAATAGTATACAATGGGATTATAGATTGCATATATAACATAATCATTAATCCAAATTACATAAGAGTTTTTGAACTTAGCTCTGTATAAAGTAGCTTGAAAGCCTCCCATTGTACAAAAATTCTAACCCCATATTTCATTCTAAAGTCCTACTTTTATCTTGGTTACATCAAAAAACAGTTATCTAACTGAATAACTACCTTTTAGGTCAGACTGTCGAATCACTTAACAAAGTAAAGTTGTTCAAAATAAACTAATTTCTTTACAAAAATTAACTAACAACACCTATCACTTAAAGCCCTTTACAAATCTTAAGCAGCTTCTGCCAAAATGGCTATCCCCTCCAAAGCTTGAGTCTTCCTCCTGGTTCTCTCTTGCTCAACTTCTAGGTCTTCAAATATTTTTGATAATTCTTGATTTTGTTGAGTTATTTCTTGGAAAGTTTGCTTCATCTCTGCACATAAACTTTGTGTCTGCCTTTTCCTCTTCAGTGCTTCCTTGGAGACTACAATTAACTCTTGGTAATGGTTGTTAATCTCTTCTAGATGCTCTCTTAATCTTTTGTTGGCCACTACTAATCCTTCATTTGTTTCATGCAGGATTTATATGATACGTGTATTGCTTGATACTTCTTCGAAGGTTTTCATTCTTAGAATCAATACATTTTCCTTTTGAAGCTGAAGACAATCCTTCTGGCATCCAAGGAATCTTCAATTTCTTAAAAATCTCTTCATCATCCTCTTGTTGTTGCTCTGTCATGATTATAGTAACCCCTGGAGATTCATTACCTTAAAAATTGCACTGAGTTGATGGCTCTGAAATCTTTTCTTCATCTACATATAATGTTGTCATCATTGACAGTTGTCTTCATCAAACATCCTGCTGATAGCTAAGATTTACTCTCCTTTGAACATCTTCTAAATGCTCTGAGATTTTAATATTTGTTGAGGGTGAATTAAACTTCAAAGAAACCTATTTCTTACCTTTAATCTTTCTATCATTCAGGTTTTCATCCTCTTCTAATTCTTCTTGGGAAGAAGCGTCATCTACTATTATGATTTTCCCTTGAGCTAGCTTAGGATTTAAGAGTTTTTTCATGCTCAACCTCAATTTGTTCTTAGGTCTAGTTTTAGGTATGTAGCCTACTCCTGTTTCTCCCAACATGCTTAGAGTTTTACCTTGATGCTTAATAGCTGCAAGATGAACCACCTTTCTTTTGACTTCTTGTGAAACTAGCTTTTCTTCAAACTCTTCTTGTGAACTATGTGCATCGTCAACCCTAGACTTATCAAAAATGGGATTTCCTTTCTTTCTGAATGTACTTCTGTATGAATATGTTCTTGTTCTAACAAGACTTCATGTACTTCCTGGTTTACATCTTCATTCAGGGTATTGTATGCATGATCTAAATCCTACATTTGAACTGTCAACAACTCATCTTGATCAGCTTTCTTTTGTTGTTCACTTTCAGGATTTTCAACCCTCTGTGTCCTAGACCTTTCTTGTACATTCTCTTCTTCTACTTCGACTATGACTTCCTTCTTCAACTTTTTTACTAGATTTTGGGATTTGTTCACCTGTGTTCTCTTTGATTGGTCCTCCTTCTCACTTTGAAACCCAGACCAAAATAGAAAATAATCCTAAGTCTTTCCTCTCTTTTGAAGCTCAGTACTGATGATTAATTTTATTAAACCATGATGAAATATGGACTGCTTTGTATCATCCTGATGGTGTTTAACTCTGTTAAAAATCTTTTGCAAACTTTTAAGGAAAAAGAAAGGGAGATTCATCTTTGATTCATGGCTTAAATGTTGTAAGAACATGAAATGATATTTAAACACATAGGCATATCTTCCTTCATAAGTTACATAACTTTGTAGGATCTTGATTGGCTCTCTCCATTCTAGTTTAAATTTCTGTATATGTACTCCTTTACCCCAATCTGCAACAACATTTGGCAGCAGGTAATTTTCTAAATTAAAAAGAAAAGGAACCTTCTTGAAGCAATACTCACCCTCATCAGCAATGCCTATAGCCTATGCTATTAACTCTCTAGTTAGCTCAATTTTGAGGGTATTAAATGTGACTATGTATTTCTTCAAACCCTGAGAAAATTTATATGAAACCTCTGTATGATGACCATCAATTTTCTCAAAATAATTCAGCCAACCTGCTTTTGAAAATAACTTTGCACAGTCAGGGAAAATTTTAGCCCAAGACATGTCTGAAGACTTAGCCCTATTTGTTTTTTCACTTATCTTCATCCTGGGTAATAAACCTTAATTCTTTTTCCTTCAGAGAATGGTTCAAGCTACTTTCAAAGTGTGAAGTCTTAATAGTAAATAAGAAATTGAGCAGATTGAAAACCCTAAACATCGCCTTTGCCTCATCACTGATAAAAATTTTGGGACAATTTTAACTGACAACAAAGATTTAATAACTGAGCAAGAAATCGAGCTCCTGAATTTGATGTAATTCTCAATTAACCACCATCACTACATCTATTGTCACTAAAAACCCAAAATTCAGGGATGATGTTGGCAATTGGTTGCATACTTGTCGTGATAATAGTTTTGACTGCTTAAAATTTGGTATTTTATATTCCCAGGTGTCTCGTAACTTTTTCTTCTCTATCTTTAGCTGCCATGATTGCACTAGTCGATTACCCTGCAAACCATAACTGTCTAACCATCTTCATTCTCCAACCACGAACTGCCAGGTCTCAATACGGTTTCTGTGATATTTTATACATTCAGTAAATTCGTAATTGACAACTAATTTCCCTCATCATGCACGATCATTATTGTTTAAAGGATCTACATAAATATGTTAGTGCCATAAATTGTTCTCAGACTACTAAAGAACAAGGCAACACAATCTCATGAAATAAAAATAAAAAAACAGGTTTTTAGGGTTTTGGTTTTGCAATTTGTAAACAAGAGGGTAAAAACTCACAAGGCTAAGAAAAATACTAAATCATGCAAGAATATAAGACTGAGATGTATAATATATGAAACATAAACTAGAATAGCATAACAACATTACTGAGCTTCATCCACAGTTCATAAGCATTCCATGAGAAATGACCTTAAACAAGAAATGAATTTATAAACTGAGTGATCACACTACTCAAAAATGAAACCAACAAATAGGATAAAATGGGCTTATAGATTGCATATCTAACATAATCATTAATCCAAAGTACATAAGAGTTTTTGAACTTATCTCTGTATACAGTAGCTTGAAAGCCTCCCATTGTACAAAAATTCCGACCCCATATTTCATTCTAAAGTCCTACTTTTATCTTGGTTACATCAAAAAACAATTATCTAACTGAATAACTAACTTTTAGGTCAGACTGTCGAATCACTTAACAAAGTAAAGTTGTTCAAAATAAACTAATTTATTTACAAAAATTAACTAACGACACCTATCACTTAAAGCCTTTTACAAATCTTTAGCAGCTTTTGCCAAAAGGGATATCCCCTCCAAAGCTTGAGTCTTCCACCTGGTTCTTTGTTTCTCAACTTCTAGGTCTTCGACTCTTTTTTATAATTCCTGATTTTGTTGAGTTATTTCTTGGACAGTTTCCTTCAGCTCTGCACATAAACTTTGTTTCTACCTTTTCCTCTTCAATGCTTCCTTGGAGACTATGATTAATTCTTGGTAATGGTTGTTAATCTATTCTATATCCTCTCTTAATTTTTTGTTGGCCACTACTAATCCTTCATTTGTTTCATGTAGGAATTCTATTTAATACTTGTACTACTTGATACTTCTTCGAAGGTTTTCATTCTCATAATCAATACATTTTCCTTCTAAGCTGAATCCAGTCCTTCTGGCATTCCAGGAATCTTCAATTTATTAAAAATCTCTTCATCATCCTCTTATTGTTGCTCTCCCATGATTACAGGAACCCCTGGAGATTCATTACCTTAAAAATTGCACTCAGTTGATGGCTTTGCAATCTTTTCTTCATCTGCATATAATGTTGTCATCATTAACTGCTGTCTTCATCAAATCATCCTGCTGATAACTAAGATTTTATTTCCTTTGAACATATTCTAAATGATCTGATATTTTAATCTTTGTTGAGGGTGAATTAACCTTCAAAGAAACTTGTTTCTTACCTTTGATCTTTCTATCATTCAGGTTTTCATCCTCTTCTAATTCTTCTTAGGAAGAAGCATCATCTACTATTGTGATTTTCTCCTGAGCTAGCTTAGGATTTAAGAGTTTTTTCATGTTCAACCTCAATTTGTTCTTAGGTCTAGTTTTAGGTATCCATCCTACTCCTGTTTCTCCCAACATGCTCAGAGTTTTACCTTGATGCTTAATAGCTGCAAACTGAACCACCTTTCTTTTGACTTCTTGTGAAACTAGCTTTTCTTCAAACTCTTCTTATGAACTATGTGCATTGTCAACCCTAGCCTTATCAATCAATGGTATTTCCTTTCTTTCTGAATGTACTTATGTATGAATATGTTCTTGTTCTAACAAGACTTCATGTACTTCCTGGTTTACATCTCCATTCAGGGTATTTTCTACATGATCTAAATCCTTCTTTTGAACTGTCAACAACTCATCTTCATCAGCTTTCTTTTGGTATTCACTTTCAGGATTTTCAACCCTCTGTGTCAGAGACCTTTCTTCTACATTCTCTTCTTCTGCTTCGACTATGACTTCCTTCTTCAATGTTTTTACTAGATTCTGGGATTTGTTCACCTGTCTTCTCTTTGATTGGTCCTCCTTCTCACTTTGAAACCCAGGCCAAGATAGAAAATAATCCCAAGTCTTTCCTCTCTTTTGAAGCTCAGTATTTATGATTAATTTTATTAAACCATGCTGAAATGTGTACTGCTTTGTATGATCATGATGCTCTTTAACTCTGCTAGACATCTTCTGCAAACTTTTAAGGAAAAAGAAAGGGAGATTCATCTTTGATTCATGGCTTAAATGCTGTAAAAACCTGAAATGATATTTAAACACAGAGGCATATCTTCCTTCACAAGTTACATAACTTTGAAGGATATTGATTGGCTGTCTCCATTCTAGTTTAAATTTATGTATATGTACTCCTTTACCCCAATCTCCAACAACATTTGGCAGTAGGTAATTTTCTGAATTAAAAATAAAAGGCACCTTCTTGAACCAATACTCACCCTCATTAGCAATGCATGTAGCCTCTGCTATTAACTCTCTAGTCAGCTCAATTTTGAGGGTATTAAATGTGACTATGTCTTTCTCTAAACCCTGAGCAAATTTACATGAAACCTTTGTATGAAGGCCATGAATTTTCTCAAATTAATTCAGCCAACCTCCTTCTAAAAATAACTTTGCACAGCTAGGGAAAGTTTTATCCCAAGACATGTCTGAAGGCTCAACCCTATTCGTTTTCCGACTTCTCTTCATCCTGGGTAATAAACCTTAATTTTTTTTCGTTTAGAGAATGGTTCAAGCTACTTTGAAAGTATGAAGTCTCAATAGTAAATCAGAAATTGAGCAAATTGAAAACCCTAAACATCAACTTTTCCTCATCACTAATAAAAATTTCGGGACAATTTTAACTGGCAACGAAGATTTAATAACTGAGAAAGAAATCGAGCTCCTAAATTTGATGTAATTCTCAATTAAGCACCATCACTACATCTTCTGTCACTACAAACCTAAATTCAGGGATGATGTTAGCAATCGGTTGCATACATGTCGTGATAATAGTTTTGACTTCTTAAAATTTGGTATTTTATCTTCCTAGGTGTCCCCTAACTTTTGTTCTCTGTTTTCAGCTGCCACGATTGCACCAGTCAATTACCTTGTAAACCCTAGCTATCTAACCGTCTTCATTCTCCAACCACGAACTACCAGGTCTCAATATAGTTTCTATGGTTTTTTATACATTCAGTAAATTCATAATTGACAACGAATTTCCCTCATCGTGCACGATCATTATTGTTTAAAGGATCTACATCTTCCACCTTCCGGACAGCTGCAACTCACCCGAATGATTCTTACCTTATCTCAAAACACTTGTCAAAATGATTAATATGGCATAAACACGTATCAATCTCCTTGTCATGTGCAAAAACCTCCTCTCATGTGAAAATTTTGGAACTCACGAGCAAAATTTTGACTTTTTCAAAGGGCATGATTTTCTTGTAGTGCCCTCGTTCATATTTTTTGTCTTTGCGCTACAAGAATATTTGTTTGATAATTTTTTAACCAAAACTCAAAACAAAGTGTTAAATTTTGATAATTAACCTTTGATAAAACCTTACGATATTTCTTTAGAACCTTTCAGAAATACATACGTCCTATAAGACCATACAAAACTATGAAATCTACAAAATTAAAAAGAAAACTTATGAAATCAATCATAAATATAAATGTACTAGCAAAATACTTATTAAAAAACCAAGCTTAAAAATGTTAAAGCAATAAGAAAAATCATCTTTTATGATAAGCATATGATTCAAACTAGAAAACAAAAACAAGCTATAACAGAATGTAAATATCTAGAATGCAGAGACCATACATTCATACTTTACAAGGGTATCTCAAATCAAAGTACAACTTGAAGCAATGGATGAAGAAGTAGAGAATGCAGAAATTGTGATGACCACCTTGAATGGTCTCCCGAGGTCATGGGACTCCTTCATTCAAGGGATTTGTGCTAAAGAAAGCTAATCACTTTCAATAGGCTGTGGGAGGAATGCTCATAAGAAGAAGCTTGGATAGTATCTCAAGAAGAAAAGATTAGAAATGAAGATCAAGCTCTCATAGCACACACCAAGAAAAGAAAAAGGGACTACCATCATCCAAATGGTAAGCATTCTCACCAGAATCAGAAAGATAACTCTAAAATATATACCAGAGATCTATCTAAAATTAGATGCTATACATGTGATGAGAAATGACACTTTGCTAGAGAGTGTCCTAGAAACAAAGGTGGCTCTCACAAGAAGAAGGGACACAAAAGAAGACACCATGCTCACATTGCAGAAGATGATGAACCTCCTAGAAAGAGAGTCAAAGAAGAAAGTGAAGACTCTTTAAGTGATGAAGAATATGTTTTGATTTCTGCCCTCACGGGAACGGGAACTGTCACACATGGATTCAATGATTGGCTCATAGATAGTGGGATTCCAAGCATATGATGGGATTCAAAGAATCCTTTGTGAAACTATCCGAACCTGAGTCACCCCACAAAGTGAAACTTGGGGATGACTACCAGTATCCCATAAAAGGTAGTGGTGAATCATCCTACTAGCTAGACTCTAGAAAGTCCATGAAGATGAAGGATGTCTTGTTTGTACCAGGAATAAAGAAGAACCTTCTCTCCATCTCTACATTAGATGCAAAAGGCATGAGGGTTGTATTTGTAGATGGCCAAGTCCTTATGTGGCCAAAGGGAAAGGCTATAGATGATGCAGTAGTGATTGGAGAGCAATAGGGAGGATTATACAAATTAAAGGGAAAACCAGAACAAGCCTTGGTCCATGACTTAGTAGAACCAAGTGAAATTTGGCATAGAAGGATTGCATATGTGCACTATAGGGCACTACCACTTGCAAGAAAGGATGTTGAAGGTATTCCAGAAATACAGGAAAAACATGAAGGTATTTGCAAAGGATGTGTGAAAGGAAAGAACACAAAGAAGACATTTCCAAGCAGCGAGAGCAAGGCAAAAGGAATCTTGGAAATCATCCACTTCGATGTATGCGATATGATGTCATCCAGTTCATTAAGTGGGTATGTATATTATGTTTCTTTCATTGATGATTTTTCTAGGAAGACATGAATACATTTATTGAAAAGAAATAATAAAGTATTTAGTAAATTCAAGGAATTCAAAGCCTTGATCGAGAACCACATAGAGAAGAAAATCAATACCTTTCGATCAAACAATGGCGGAGAATTCACACAAGATGAATTCAAGGAATTATATAGAGATTCAGGGATTAAGAGGGAGATAACCACTCCATATAATCCACAATAGAATGGGGTTGCAGAAAGGAAGAATAGAATGATTATGGAAGTAGCAAGGGAAAAGATTCATGATCAAGATATTTCCATGCATCTATGAGCAGAAGCTTCCAGGACAACTGTGTATGTACAGAACCATACTCCACATAGAGTACTTGAGAACAAGACACCTGAAGAAGTCTTCTCAGGTAAGAAACTAGAAGTCACTTGTTGGCCACTTTTCCTAACTCGCACGACCCAGGTTCTGCATAGGCCGTCAACCCAATAAAGACCCGAGATACTGGCCCAACAGAGCAAGCCCCATTGGCAACACTTGCAAGGAAGGCACAGTATCACCTGGGATATCTGTTCAATGGGTAACTGTCGGAACCATGTTTTCACGATTGGCAAGGGGTTATAGTCCCTTGGCGCGCAGCCAAGGAGCTCGATGAAGGAAATGGGATGGATGGATGGTGGAGTCAGAATTGCATGAATGAGCACAAATATATGTTAGTGTGCACAACCTAACCCCATTCTCAACCTCACAACTGGCACAACTTGTGCGGTGCAGCTGAATCGTACTAACATACCATCTGCAACTTATGTTGTGACTTAAGACATTACACATAGGCCGATATATGCATATATTTCAATGACGCTTTCTCAAACATTCATCTATTGATTACAATATAACATCAGGTATTTAATCAATATTTTATCATCATACAGTAAGAAAATAACAACCGTTCACATAAAAATTCATAGCATCAATCACCCATTCAAACACAAGGGATAATGTGGAAACCCATCTGGGAAAAACCACCAAGGTGCTCTTCATCTAGCATGAGAAAAGAAAATAGCACCTTGTAGTCTGCAGGATGCAAAGTGATCTTATGATATGTCTTTATGACTCAAATTTATGGTTCTCATGCTCTTTGGTTTGTTCTTATAACCTACTCCTACTCCTAGCGGTCTGCGCACACAACATCTAGATCCGCGGCTCAAAAACCTCCTATCACTATGAGAATATTCTTAAGTCTTTTCTTCCTCTAATCTCTACATAATTACAGCAAAATGGCATCCTTTGTTATGGATCTCCCATGAACAGCCAAAAAAATAACTATTAATCACCACCCAATGATCCACCATTGATCAACCATTACTGAACTAAGGACCAACTAAAAAGCAACCTTCTAACTATTGAAAAACGAACCCTCTCACTATTGAATCTCTCCTATTTATATTATTTTACATGACTACGTAGGGCTGACTGCATATAGGCAGTCTGTTAACTGTCACCATCAACCTCCCCTCATGTTGCAGCTTTGGTGATTATGACTTGACACGAGGCACTATCAACCTGACTTACAGATATTCCCTCATACGTGTGTTGCTACCGACTTATGCCGGATTAAATGGCCAAGATCTGCACCTATCTTTTTCTGTTCATTATCATCTGCATGCTCATGCGCTCACCTTTCCTTCATTGCACACCTCTCCATTTTTCCTGCACTGGTCCTTTGCTTCCTTCGTGGCCTTCCTTTCTTTCTGTCATGTGTGTGGCACACCTTCTTTTGTTTGTGCATGAACTTCTTCCTTGTGCTCCTTTCCCACACCAATAGGCCCCCAACACTCACATGTGGCTCATCCCGAGCCATGAAGCAATGGACATAGGAGGCAGCACAACCTACTCGGCCGTCTCTTTGCTGATTTTTTTTTTTATGCACCTTCTCCTACTTCCTACCTTTCACACTTTGTTCATTATGTTTTTTTTTGGCAGTGTTTCCTGCACCTTCGCCTCATCCCATACTTAGAAATAAAAATTATATTACAAATATTTAGTCATACAGTTTCTTCCTTGGCATCATTTGAAGAGTCTGTTCTTCTGGGTCCTATTCATCCCAATTTTCCTCTTTATATTGTTTTTATGATTCTTGTCATAGTCTTATGGCTCGTTCTCGAGCTACATCAGGTAGACAGGGAGTCTGTAGCATGGGAGTTGTACTACCATCTTTCTCCATTTTTGGTAGAAGTGCTCAACTGATTATCGCATGTTCCATAGATATGAACTTTGAAGAATGAAGCATTGTCCATATTGAAAACCATAAAAATCCCCAAATTCAAGGGGGTGATCAGGGATGAATGATTCCCAACCTTTTATCAAGTTCATCTTAGCATCATGATCTACAAACCATATATGGCCACACGACCCTTCCTGGAAGTTGGCATCTGCCCACTTGGTCCTTCCTGGAAGTCGGAATCTACCCACTTGGTCCTTCCACACATTCAGGCCTTGCGTGGACTGTCGGAAGTTGGGCCTGTTCGCCAGCCCTGCAGACTTGGTGAAGTGGGGAAAGAACTTAGATCCCCATTGGGTTCCTTCTGGGTGGCATAGTCAGGGCTGCTGACCAACTAAAAAATAAATATCCAAGGATGACTTCGCCATAGACTTCTAGCTTGGTCAAAATAACTTGCAGGCTGAGAATGTCCTCATTATCCCCATATTTGGAGATAACCCACACACTGAAGGTTGCAGTAAATTCTTTATCCAGCAAGGCTGCTCGCCATGGCACACCCCAACCCATCTGTAACTGGTGCTCAAGCAACACGACCAAGTGATGTTGGCTCTAGGTTGTAAGAAGAGCATTGGTTCGCATGCCATCCTAACTCATCCAGGTGCATCATTAGGACAAGACACTCCTCTAGCGCACCAAATATGCCTCTTTGATTTGCTATGATTAACCCTGCCGTCATTTTCCCATATTGAGAATCGTGATCAATTATTAATGTGATGGCTGGCCACCGTCACAGATTTTCCCATACCTGATGAGCTAGTTTTTCTGTCCAGGGCGTTGTCCTGTCGCGAGCACCAAATATTTGTTGAATCCTAGTGCATGTAACGGTATGTTGGTGTCTTCCAGCTGTTTGTGACCTCCCGCTAGTTGTCTCTTAGCTGGTTTGTTGGCAGGTTTACAGCACACCATTTTTCAGCGCAACTTTCTTTTCCTACGTCAGGTTGCGCTGGACATGCTTTTCTCGTTGCTTTCCTTCCTTTTTATTTTTTATTTTTTAGCTGCATGCCTTAGCCTTATTTCCTTGTGCAATTTTAAGTTGTCAGCATCGGTTCAATCTGCGTAGGAGGATGAACCTTGTCTTGGAATTTCTTCACCATCTATTGAACCTTAGCGACTTCCTCTGCAACTTATTTTGCTTATGCAGCCAACTGCTCAACACAGTCGGAATGGACATGGTCCAATGGTTCTGCCTCTATTGATTTTACTATGCCTTGAATTTTTTGCTGCACAGGATGAATAAGATCTATGATCCGCTTGGATTCCGACTGATGTATCTCTACTTGAGCTTCCCTAGCCTATTCTTGCTCGCAAAGGGTCTGCACTTCTTGTTGTAGTCTCTTGATCTCTACATTTTTGGTGACCTTCTACTAGAGGGGCAACTTCCTCATTTCCGCCTTTGCAGTGCTGATTTTCTCATCTACCTCTTATGCACTTTGACTGATTTCCTCAGCTGTTTCATCTTCAAGAAACTCTCCCCAAATGGTAACGATAACATTTGCAGCCTTTGCGTAGAGCGCTTCTCCTTCTCTGATTTTCTCAGTAGCTTCAGATGCTACTCTTCTTCTTTCCTCAAGCACCTTCAGGGATGTGCTTGGCATCTGTCTAGCTTACAGCTCTTCCACTTATTGCCGAAGGTCCTGCACAATCTTTGCGAGCTTGGTTACTTTAGCCAGGGAGTCTTCATATTCTTTTCCTGCTTTTGGCGGGAATGTTTAAATGGAATTCTTAATAGAGTCCACTAATGTGATGCGGATTTGTTCACGTGCTAGTATTTCATGTTCTCTTTCGGTAAGAATGGTGATGCACCCCTATAGTTCTTGCTCTTTCTTCTTCAATAGGACCTTGTGCAGCTTTTCCTTCCATTGTTTTTTTGTTGCCTGATAAGCAACAACATTTTCCCTTAGCTGAATTTCAGATGTGGCCATTTGCTAAATGTCATAGACTTCATCCAAGGCTAGCTTAGAGAAGTCTATTTGCATAGTGTTGTCATCAGGACCTACACTTGTCTCTACATCTACCTCCAATGCCTTCCTCTAAATCACCACTTTGATTGGTGGCACTAATGCTAGTGTAACTAGTGGAATACTAGGATCAACACAATATGTCTCATCCTCCACAGTGGTTTTAACATCCTGGATAGCCTCTATCAACTTATTGAGATGGCCCTCAACTTGGGTAGCAATGTTTAATTGCTACATCCTTATACTAGCAAGGTTATCTTGTGTGACCTTAGTAATAGCATCGACAAGCTCCTGCACATCATCTTCAGTCAATGTGTTTATGTTCTCTTTTCTGTCGACTTTCTACTTTTTGCAGGACAAGTGGCCATCTTCTTACTATGCATGTGTTTGTGTCTGCACATGCTCTTGACATGGTAGGTGCTCTAATGCATGATGGTCCAAGTCATCAATATCATCATCATCCTCATTGTGTTCCTGTGACTGATCATCTTTGTTGTCGTTGCCTTCATGCTCTTCGCCATTAACTTGGTGAAGCAACGGTTCCTCTGCATTCTTCTCTTCAAGTAGCAGCTTTTCTAGTGGGTCGCGCATTCCTCCAGCCAAAGATTGATAATTGCATCCACATCCTCGTTTGTCACCATGAATTCCAAATCATGCACCTGTTTGATTGGGGCCCTTGTTGGCTCTAGGATCATATTATGTGCCTCAGCTTGAAACTTGATAAATGGTGTGTACCTATGTACCGTCGTAGCGTGGATTCTATGGTATCAATAGACAACATCACGCAGCACCTCTGCATGTAAAAATAATGCAATGTTTTTATCCTTTTGCCGATTGTTGTCCACCTTGTCGTCCCACAAATTTTGGTACCTTGCACCAATTCAAGGTAGTGGGACATCCATCTACACGTAATCCGATGGGTTACCCCACAAAGTGAATGAAATTAAGATCAGCAACTAGGAATAGTGGAATTTGTACATGTCCTTGTGCTGGGCTTGCATCACATCGTCTATGAGTTCATTCAGTAGGTACCGCGACCAATTGGATACTCCCCATAGCACGCATACATCTGTGAGTTCCACCATCGCTGTCGAACATTGATTGGCTGTCATCTTGTGGAGCAACTTACAAGATAAGATCTTTGCAACAACGCACACACTTTTGTCTTGGATGGGACCAATAAAGAATCCCTGGCCCACTCACTGAAGGTTATACTTCCGCTTGATAGGGTTATTTTCTTTCTTGTCCAATTATGGCACAGGATTGTCGCCTTCATTTGGGAGGCCAGTGATCCTTGAAATTAACTCGGGGTCGATCGAATATGGCTGATCCAACCACAGGAATCCTCTGTGAAAGTAGATCAGTAATTGCTTCACGTAAGTGTTGACTTGTACACTATGGCCAAAGTGAGGTATAAAAAACATGTTTTTCATACCTGCATGGGAAAGTCCCTTGGCCCACTCCATTGGCCTGAGCACTTGGGCGTCACTTGTGGCAGACTAGTCCATGATAATGCAATTTTTTATCTGCAATCCTTCGTGCTGTCGAGTGTCAAAGTCCTGGAACCTAAACCTATCCAACTCAGGCAGGATATCCTTTAGTAAGGGGACACCGTTAGGAATTCATGGTGCTACTAGAGTATTCACTGCCTTATTTGGGACAGCTCTCTCCTCTATATCAATTATCCTTGGCTGAATGTAGTGTGGGAAATTTGGATCAATTAGCTCTGCTTTCAGCCCTCTTTGCGGTAATGATTCTTCTTCCATGACATCCTCTAATTCTTCGCGGTAGCCTTGCTTTTTCTCCACTGCGGCGGTGGTGGTCCAAATGCCTCTCCTGGTTTCTTCTCACCGGGATGCCTCAGCTCTCTATTAGGTATGATAGCTGCTTGTTTTGGTCCTAGAGCAACTGGCATTCTCTGAGCTGGGTTAGGCACAACACATGAACCAAGGGTTGGAATGGTAGCATGACCATCCCCTCTGACATGTTGTTTGCGCATTCTTTCCATGGGGTCAATCTCTAGTTGTTGTTGTGGTTGTTGTACCTCGGGTGACTGTATTTCTTCTTCCTCATTAATAGGAAAACTAGAGATAACAGTTGCATTCGATGCCTCACTCTCACTGGGGATATTAATTACCATGGACGTCGACGTAATTGAACAAGGATGGAAGGGTTTATCTCTCTGATCGCATGGCTCTGGTTTTATTAGGTCTCACTATGCGTAACAGAATGATTGATGGGGAGGACAAGTATTTATATGGCCCTCTGCATCCTGTAATTGTCACTTGATGAGATGTCGAGGTCTAATCGATCTCTCGGGTTGCTTCTGGTGACACATTCTTCATTAACTTTTGTAACTCGCTTTCTGGGTTGTACCTGTCAGGCTAGTTATGGTATTTATGCCGAGGACAAGTGATGGGACCAAAAAGTATGTCATAGCTGCTAGGATATTTTCCGCAGATTCATAGTTTAATGTTGGCCAGCCTATCATTTCCTCTTTTTGCATCCTTTTACCGCTTTTTGCTTTGTCCCGTGCGCTAACGGATTTTTGCTTTGCTCACTTTTTCCATGCAAGTGACATCTTTTTGCACATATTCCTTCTTCTGTGCCAATTTCCTCTTCCGTGCAGCATTTGTGGCCTACACAGATTCCTTCTATACCCGTCATGCGCTTCCTTTTCCTTGGTTGAGCTTGTGTGGTGACTTGATTCTTGCGTTTTTTGTTGCGTGCGCTTATCTCTTGCACTTTTGCGCTGGTTCTGTCACAGTCCTATGTCCTTTGGCCTCTCATCTTTTTTTTTCAAACATTCTAACCCGAGATATTATGCACGTCGTAGTACAACTTCACGCAACCGTCGTTCATGATACCTATGACATAGGTACCGTCTAACTTTTGGAGTTTTATTGCGCCCACATCATTGATGTGCATGATCCTATATGGCCCTAGACAATGTGTCTTCAACTTTCCTGGGTGCTTGAAAAAGTTGTTTTCATACAGTAAGACAAGTCCTCCTTCTTTGAATGGCTTAACCCTGATATGTCCATCATGATATACCTTTTGTCACCGCTTACTTGGTTTAGCATCTATTCATAGGGGTATTTCCATATCCCCTAAGTATCCCACTATTCCCCTCATTTCTGAGAAGTTGGTAGGGAATAGGTCCTAATACTCATGCAGTAGATCCGTGATTTTTGCAACTACTCCTTCATCCTAATAATCTTTGATATTGGTGAAATTCAGGTTCTTTGGTGATCCGATATGTACTTTCTTGATTTTCAAGGGCTGGAGGAACTGGTCACTTGAATTTCTACTTCCTTATACTTCTCATGTGCCCTTTGATTTTGATATGTTGATGTTATTCGAATCATCATCTGGGTCTCTGGTTAGACTGTACTGCTGAATGGTTGCACTGCATTGGTGAGAATTAGTGTCTTTGATAGGATTTTCAAAAACTATCCTCTCCTTTACTACCTGAAGCGCAACATCAACTGTAGGGTGCTCATGAGCAAATTAAATTATATGCACAAACTGGTTAGCAAGTCTTTCCCAATCTTGGGTTCCTTGTCGCAGCTCCATAGAGGTATACTAGGTTCTAGGTGTCATTTCCAATGTGTATATAAAACCCTCATAGGTGGGTAGCTCCCTTGACTCATTCTCCACCTGTCGCATAGAACTTGTAACTCTTGCACACCTTATGATAGAGACTTTGTGTAATCTATTTTTCCAACCCTATAAATCCTCTCCTGAGTCAGATGTACATGAAGTCATGCATCTCCAGCTCAGGTTTCCATTTGCAATAGGATTAATGTAATCCTCCTGCATAGCTATGATATTGTAGATCTGGTCGAGATAATCACCCCATCCCTCATTATATACAGGCTCGATGTATCTCTGTCCTTCTAATAGATTGATGGGTGATACTACCTTCATTTCCTCATCTTAGAATGAGAGAATTATTTTCTTGAAATTTATGACGGTCTAATTATCTATGGCCCAATCTATTCCCAACAAAGTGAGGTATGGGTCCATGTCATCAACAATGTTAATGACTTCAAATTCTGCAAATGTGCGCAATCCTTCGACATCAATGGAGACATTGCTCAGCTGGCCAATGGGAAGGACCTTCGCCTGATTGGAAATTCACAATCGTATAGGAGACCAGTCCAAGTGCAGCTTTCCCATTTGAGCCCAGATCCAAGATGATATAATCCATGTCGTAGTCTCCTATCTACGTAGTCATCCTTAACTCGCAGCCAATTTTAATTTTTTTTCGTACTTGGTTAACTTTCTTTCCAGGTCGTGGCTCTATAGGTATCTCTTCTATCATTGCTTGTAGTTCTGCAATAGCATCTTTATATTGCATTAGTGCTAAACAGCTTAACAGAAAGGTTCTTAGCTTACTAACCTTTGGTGGAAACTTCTTCTGGAATATGCGTTGAAACCATTTAGGCATTTCCTTGACTTCGGTGGATGTCGATGGTACTTTTGGGCCTATGAATTTTGATTGTATGTCCCAGAATACTTCCTTCTATTTTTGGATGTTTAGTGGCTCCTTTTTATGCTTTGCTAGCCTTACTTGTGGCTGTGTTCGTTCTTGTGGTTTATCCTGGTCTGCTCCGTTCGTCACACCTCCTCGAGTTATGACAGCAACATTCAAGTCTCGTGGTTCAGCCACAATCATCTAAACATTCACATTCGGATTTGGGTTCATGTTCTGTGCAGGGTTAGGTCCTACAATGGTCCTTGGTTGCCACTTTGCAATCAACTGAGTACATTGTTCGACATTATGGTCATGTCCCTTACAATACAAACATGTCTTCGTAGTTTCTAAACCATCTATAGCATAGTGACCCAGTTGTCCACAATTATAGCATGTAAATTGACCTCTTCCTCTGAAGTTTCCACCACCCCTTCCTTGTGGGTGTGGTTGCTGTGGTGGGTACTGGTTCTGCTGGCAGTGTGACCGATAGGGATTTTGTTGTGTGTACAACTGTTGAGGCACATACTACGGTTGGTACTAATTTGGTGGGAGCTGTGCAGGATGATATGAGGCTTGCACCAGTTTATCCTGAGAAAACCCTTCATTTTTCATTAAGTAAGTGTTGACAGTCTTTTCTTTCAAGAGCTGATATGCTCTACAATATTTCTCATCATGTCCTAGTTATTTACAAAATTTACAGAAGAGGTTTGCAAGGGTACTTACAACTTTTTGCAAATATAAACATTCTTCATTGTGATGGCCTCTTGATTGGCATATGTGACACCATGGTAGCCCATGGCCATTTAATGGGTTGGGTGCACCTGATGCGACGTGGTTCATGAAGGCCAGATAATTATCCTTAGTGTTTCCATTCATCCTACATTTTGTGCACCGTAAATCTTCTTGTGCTTCTTTACCCTTCTTGATGTCTTGAATTTGTATCATCAGATTGGCCAGCTGCGACAATTTGCACCATCCCTGTGGCACCATCGCCAATGGACGAGGCCTCTAACTTCATTCCCAGTTCTAGTGCCTCTATTTGCGATTCAATCTTCTGCTGCATTAACGACCCTCGAATGTGTGGTAATAATGAAGCAATAAACCACTCTTTATGCTGCACATTAGACATTTGGAAGCTTACCTTGGCCATCAGTGTTTTAAACCATTGGTCGAAATCCCATACCATCTCTGTCAATGCTTGTTTGATTTATTTGATCTCAATAATACACTGCGACTCCGATTTAGGTTTCCGAAACTCAGAGATCATTGTAGCTTGGATATATTCAAGGGTCTTCTATGGTGTTCCAATTGGTGCGACATAGAACTTCATGAAGAAATCCAGCGTGCGACCCCTCAAGGTCGTGATCATCTATGCCTTCTTTATATCTACATTATGGACTAAACGCACCATCCAAATAGCTTGACAAAGGAACCAATGTTTCCATGGGTCTTCTGTTCCATTTCCATTGAATGTGCGTAACCAGACATCCATCGCAGCCATGGATTTGGTGTCGAGGTTTTCTGGGATAGAATTCAAAGGGGGTGTACCCTCTCATGCACTAGTCATAGGGCTATCACTATTTGTATTAGCAGTCCTTTCTGGAGATGAAACTCTAGATCTTACCTCTGGTGATATTACTGGTGTTATGTAGTTGTGTCTTGACCTCAATGTTTCCTTAGAATCCTCATATCTTCTGGTCCATATGAAATCGGTCTATAATCCTCCTCTTCCTCGTAAGATCCTTCATCTTCGTATAATCAAATTTCATGTTCGGTCTCCTCGAACAAACTAGGATTTCATCATCCCTTTGTGGTTTTCCTTCTCTTTCCTGATCTGAATATTCTTCCACTCCTAGGATTCCTGCTTCTAGTTTAGGTTTTGTGATTCCAGGGAACATTTCAACTCACCTATTCCATCTTCTTAATAGGTCATCTACGACATAGCCTCCTTCTTAGGCACACAACTCAACTACTCAGCTGCAAAATACCCTTCTCATAGGAAAGCATTTTTATCCATGTACTGATACATAACAAGTAACTTCTTCGAGGTCCTTGGAAAAAAATTCTTTCAACTTCACTATATGAGGTTATAGTGTCTACTAAAAACTTAGTAATATATCCTTGCAATATACTGTCAACCCAAAAATAAACAGCTCTATAAATGGTGTTACTTACACTAGTTACCTCACGAACCAATTGATCACTCCACTCGACAATATCTCTTCTCTAAAAGTTTGTCTTCTTAGTCACCAATCTTGAAAACCATTCATGCATTAAAATGGAGAACTTATCAAAGAAGATCTTGTGAATATTAGAATATATATTTTTCTACCCAGTTCTCTACGCTCAATCGTGTCCCTGTGCTCTCTTCTTGCATGAATTCTAGTGTTTTATAATCTAGCCAGTCTTCTATCTCATTCTTCATCGGGTGCCACAAAATTTCCCTCATTTTGATCAAAAGGGTCCCGGCAACAAAAACATTTGTTGGCCACTTTTCCTAACTCGTGTGACCCAGGTTCTGTGCAGCCCGTCAACCCAAGAAACACCTAAGAGATCGTCCCAACAGAGCAAGCCCTGTCAGCAATTCCCTCAAGGCAGGCATAGTCTCACCCGAGATATCTCTTCGATGGGTAACCGTTGGAACCATGTTTCCACGATTGGCAAGGGTTTATAGTCCCTTGGCGCATGGCCAAGGAGATTGCCAAAGGCAATGGGATGGCTGGATGGTGGAGTCATACTTGCACAACCGAGCACAACTATATGTCATCACGCGTAACCTAACCTTGTTCTCAACCTCACAACTGGCGCAACTTGTGCGGCGTAGATGACTCATACTAATAGACCGTCTGCAACTTATGTTGAAACTTAAGACATTACACATGGGCCGATATATACATATATTTCAATGACACTTTCTCAAACATTCATCTACTGATTACAATATAACATCAGGTATTTAATCAATATTTTATCATCATACAATAAGCAAATAACAACCATTCACATAAACATTCACAACATCAATCACCCATTCAAACACAAGAGATAACATGGAAACCCATCTGGGAAAAACCACCAAGGTGCTATTCATCTGGCATGAGAAAAGGATATAGCACCTTGCAGTCTGCAGGATGCAGAGTGATCTTATGATATGTCTTTATGACTCAGACTTCTAGTTCTCATTCTCTCTATTTTGTTCTTCTTGTTAGAATAATCAACCCATATTTATCTACCTTAGACATTAATTAAATCATTTTTGTCTTATTACCTAGTCTCCTAGATTCCACTCTATGCTAGTTGCCTTCTACATGTCCTAGAATCAACACATGCCAAAAATGAGTCATGGAGCACTTGGGAAACTTCTTGGAAACCCACTTTAGCATGTCTACTTTATTCCAGATCCTCCAAAGTGCATATATGCTTTTTCTGAAAAGCTGCCTATTTTATTGAGAATTAAGGCAAAAGGAAAAGCTAGACTAGGTGTAGTTGACTTGTTTTTTGTCCACATCATCCTCCCTCCTTTTCTCCTAATAAAAGCATGTATGAGTTTTCTTTCCATCCCTCATTATCTTGCCTACTTGACTTAGCCAATTCGTGAGCATCTCGGTGGATTTGGAAACTGCTTTATGCACCTATGGGGGATTTGACTAGATTTAGTAAGCCTACTTTTGACCTTTTCAAATGGAATCCTTATGCATTCAAATCTCTCATGTAATTATATATTGCATCAGCCTATTACTTCACAAGTTTGTCTATTGTACACTTAATCAATACATATTAGTGTTATGCTCAATTTTAGTCTCTTTTGGTGTTAATTTTGCATGTTTGATTAGCAATTTTGTGAGTGTAATTGTTCTATCTCTTGGGTTCAATTTCCACATGGTATCACAACCTTTGTATATTGATTTCTCTTGTTCCATATTACTATTGTAGGTTTGACATATTGACTGGGAGCATATTCTGCTGACTGAAGGGCACAGTTTCTGAGCTATGGACCAATCTCAAAAGATCATGTTGACTCCATTCAATTTCTTTTAGTGGAAAGATGATATGGACATATTGTTGAGAGTGGAAGGTATCTACAGGGTTACTATGGAAACTAAGGTAGAGCCCAATGCAGCTGCAAAGAAAATCAAATGGCACAACAGGAGGGATGAGGCCTATGGTCTTTTGTGTCTAAGAATTTCAAGAGACCTCCTCTTCCATATTTATGGATTGACATCACCGAATGAAATGTGGGAGAAGCTTGTAGAGATTTTGGGTAAGGCAGATGAGATGAGAGGACATCACTGAATGAAGTGTGGGAAAAGCTTGTACAGATTTTTGGTAAGACAGATGATATGAGAGGACATCAAATTGAGAATGAGCTGATCTCCTTGAGTCCCAGTCATGCTTAGAATCCTTGCAACTCTATTTTTCCAAGTTTAAAGCCATTTTTTTGCAACTAAAATAGTGTGGGATCAAAAAGAAGGAAGAGAAACTAGTTTTGGCCATACTCTCGAAGCTTGGACCTGACTATTTAGTGTTTGTTTCAACCTTCCATGCCACCAAGTTGACAGCTCGAGCCTGGAAGATGCCTAAGCTTTCATATTTCATGGAATCCCTCACACAGGAACAAGATAAGTTGGTGATGATGGGAACCATAAAACCTTCCAAGGACCAAGCTTTGGTTGCTGGAGATTCAAGGGTGGATTCAAAAAACAAGAAAAAAAGCTAAAAATCCACCTAAGCAAAATAGAGACAAGAACAAGTCTCAAGAGGAGCCCCAAGGTTCCAAGAAGAACTTCCAGAAGAAGAAGAATAAAGGAGAAATGAGCAAGTGCGCATATTTCAGTAGGGGCTATCATCCTAAGAGCTCTTGTATGAAGAAACAAATTGACATGTTGACCCAACTCCTGGAGAAGAATAACATCTCCCTTCCTGATTGCTCAAAGAAGAGGGAAGGAGGATCAAATTCAGAGGATAGAGACAGAGTACATGCCTTGGTTGTTGGCACATCAAGCTCACATAGCTTCATCATAGACTCTGGAGCTTCTAGACATATGGTTTCAACAAAAGAGGCATTCTCCTCTCTTGGAAAGTCGAAAGGTCCACCAATGGTTTTGGGAGATGACTCTCTCATTGATAGTTTGGGGAAAGGAAGGATTGATCTTGACCATGGTAAGTTCAATAATGTGTTGTATGTTCTAGGTCTTGCCTCTAATGTCTTATCAGTGTATCATATGAATCACACTGGGCCTCCAAATAAGGTCATCTTCTCCCTTGATGATATTGAAATCACTGATATTTTGAATGGTAAAGTCATAGCAAAAGGTGTTGTTGATCACACTTCGAAGGTATACATGTTTTCCCATTTTCTACCCTACTCAAACCCCTCTACTCTTCTGATTCATGATAATGAGGCAAGAAATATTTGGCATGAAATATTTGGCCATCTTAATTACAAGTATCTTTCTGATTTGAGTGAAAAATATATGGTCATAGGGTTACCAAAGATCAAGTTTTCCAAGGGAGTCTTTCAAGGTTGTATCCTAGGAAAACACCCAGAGCACAAATTTGAGAGAGCTAGTCATGAGAGAACCTATACACCTCTTGAATTGATCCACAGTGACATTGCTGTTCCATTTCCTTATATGTCCATGAGTCAATCCAAATATGCACTGACATTCATAGATGAATTTTCCAGGTATCGTTGGGTTTACTTCCTAAAGCATAAGTCTGAAGTTTTTGACCTCTTCAAATTCTTTAAAGCCTTGGTTGAAAACCAGTCTGGGAGGAAACTCAAGATCCTGAGATCTAAAAATGGTGGTGAGTATGTCAATTTTGAGTTCATTCAATATTGTAAAGATGTAGGTATTCATATGCATCATTCGATCCCTTACACACCAAATCAAAATGGTGTTGCTGAGAGAAAGAACAGGTCACTGAAGGAGATGGAAACCTGCATGATGGAGGCTAATACTTTGCCACCAAAGTTTTGGGCCGAGGCTATAAACTGTGCATCCTACATCTAGAATAGGGTGCCTCATAATCAGCTGGATGGTATGAATCCTTTCGAAGCTTGGAGTGGGCACAAGCCAGATGTGACCCATTTCAGGATTTTTGGCTCAAAGGCTTGGGCTAGAATTCCAACTGAAAAGAGAAAGGATTTGCAGCCCCAAATCCAAGAGTACCTATTTGTTGGATATTCTAAAGATTCAAAAGGGCACAAGTTTATCAACTTGAGCACTAACAAAGCTTTCATTGAAAGAAGTGTTCAGTTCCAAGAAGAGCCTTTAGTAGCAGTTGAAGTTGGAGAGTCTTCTTCACCATGAGATCCATTAATTGTAAGTGGAGAGGCTAATGAGTTTGTTGATTCTAGTATTTCTGATAATTATGATTTGATTGCAGATCCTAACAGTCCTACAAGACCAAAATGGGAAGAAAATACCATTCATGCAGCTGGGGAAGTAGCTGGAAATCCTAGTGACACTAGGAGGACTAGATCTTAGTTTGAGAGTGCCCTTTGTATAAAAGATCCTTTATTTTCTGAGAAGTGCTATCTGATGGTTGAATCAGATCCATAGACATATGAATATGCAGCACATGATCCAAGGTGGCAAACATCCATGAAATAATAATTCAGCTCGCTCCAGAAGAACAACACTTGGGAACTAGTTGATCTTCCCCCAGGGAGGAAGCTAGTTCAATGTAAGTGGGTTTTCAAGACTAAGTTTGCTGCTGATGGTTCACCTTTCAAATATAAGGCAATATTGGTATCCAAGGGCTACTCACAAGTACATGGTATTGACTACAATGAAAACTTTGCACCAGTGGCAAAGATGGGCTCCATAACGCTAGCTTTAGCCATTGCAGCTTCGAGGCAGTGGGAGGTACATCACATCGATGTGAAGTGTGCTTTCCTAAATGGATATCTCATTGAAGATATTTACATGCAGAAACCTGAAGGGTTTGTTTCCAATCCATCTTTAGTGTGCAGGTTAAAGAAATCATTGTATGGGCTCAAGCAAGCCCCGAGGGCTTGGTATGCCAAGATTGATGGCTTTCTGCTGTCATTGAGTTTTGTTCGATGCAAGTCTGATACTAATGTCTATTTGAAGCTGATTCATGGTTCTTTGATGATTATTGTCTTGTATGTGTATGAACTTTTGATTACAAGAAGTTCAAAGAAAGAGATTGCCTCCTTGAAGGATGCAATGAACCATGCATTTTCTATGACAGATTTGGGATTGTTGAGCCAATTTTTGGGTCTCAAAATTGTCAATCTCAACATGGAATAAAAGTACATCAGTCCAATTATGCCTTAGATTTTCTAAACAATTTCAACATGAAATATTGCAAGCCAAGCAAGACTCCCTTCCTTTCAGGAGTTAAGCTTGAAGAAGCAGGTTCTTCTCCTATGGTAAATAATACACTGTATAGGCAGTTGATTGGGTGTTTGATTTATCTTACACACACTCGAACTAATATATATTATGCAGTTAGTGTGGCTTCAAGATACATGGATCAGCCTCTTGATATCCATTGTAGGGCAGCCAAAAGGATACTAAACTTTGTTCAAGGAACAAGAACTCATGGGATCTTATACAAAGAAAAATCTGATCTTGATTTGATTGGATTTACTGACAGTGATTGGGAAGGTGAAAATACAGATTGAAAGTCAACATCAGGATATGTGTTCATGCTTGTAGAAGGACCAATTAGCTGGTCAAGCAAGAAGTAGAGTTCCATAGCACTCTCATCTACAGAAGTAGAGTATAGAGGAGTTGTAAATGCACCAACTCAATGTTTGTGGTTGCAGGGAATACTTGGAGAATGTGGCTTTGAATCAGAGTTTTCAACTATTATCTACTGTGATAATCAAAGCACCATTCAAATCTACAATGATCCAGTTTAGAGACAGCGAACCAAGCACATTGAGATCCACATGCACTACATCAGACAACTTGTGCATGATGGTACCATTCATCTACTCTTATGTGCATCTTCAGAACAAGTAGCAGACATCTTCACCAAATTTTTTTTGTGTGAAGAAATTCAGCAATCTCAAATCACTACTGGGGATTGATGATCATGATATGAAGCATGATTGATGACAATTGTTAGCACTCAGAATGTACCCAGGTTGTAAAAGGTAAACTCCAAGGTAATAGCAAAACCACTTTAGAAAGAAACTGGTATTTTCTTCCAGAGAGGGATCTCTCAATAAAGATTTAACAGGACCAGATATAAAATAACATTTAAAGATTTGTATGTATGGCTGAAACAATCACATAGCCATTGGGCATGGAGTCATATACAATATAAAGGTATCACAAAGACATGTACATGAGATTCATCAAAGGCAAGATAATCACATCATCACAGTCATTAAAATTAATCCAGGTGAAACAGAAGAGATGAGGAAACAACCCATTAATATAGAGCATCAATAAGGATGAATTCTATATCAACTTTAGTAGAAAATGTATAAAATATCTGAAATGATGACTAGAGCATAAACATATGAATTCCAATCATCCAACGCTGTATTTCAGATACGAGGAAGAAACAAAATGAAGTGTTACACTAGGAAAATACGATTACACAAATAAAGAAGCACAAACTGTAATATCAATGACACAGGAATCTCTGGCAAAGTTCATGCATTTTCTTTGTTATTCAAAAATAGATATGTTCTCCAAAATTATTCCACAACACGATGGGTTCTAACCCCCATCACCTAAAAAAGATGCAAATATATACATAAAATAATAGGTCTTCCAAGAAGATCAATAACTGAATGATCGGCTTAATTTAGAGTTTTGTAACTGAATCCCTAACTTCTAGGAATAAATTACAACTCCAATACTAACATATCATAAAGTAAAAATCATCTTGATGATAGGTCCTCACCCAGTCAGCTCCATGTCTTCTCTCAGTCAGCTCCTTGGTGTATGCCGCTTGTCTCTAGGAATGAAGAATGTACTTCGTCTTTCCAAACCGCTCCACGACTTTCCACTGTTCTGCGCTTGGGGTATCACACTCCATCATTTCCCGAATTGATACTTCGAGCTCCATGTAGGCCTCGTATGATACCTTGGGCAACCCCTTTCTGACAAGCAGGAATTTTTGGAAAATCTGGAAATCCTCTGTTAACATATCTACAATAGTTTTCCCTGTTAAGCTTTTCTCCAAATCGTTAAATTTGGAGTGGTCCATGCGGCTCTTAACAAGCAAGTTATGATAGTATTCCTATGAGAACATTCATCCCTCCTTATCCCAGAATGAAGGCAATCCATCCTTGAACAGCTCCTTAAAATTCTGTTTAAAATTATTAACCTGCAAAAGCAATTCTTCTGATCTGTCTCGGACCGTCTTCATTAAGTGATGCTTGTGGATGAACCTCTTTGCCCACAGCACTATTGATATTCTGTCTTTTATCCCCATATCGTGCAATTTCTGATAGGTCAGTGAATTTAGAAAATTCAGTGTGTTCTGGGCTGTAACAAGAGGTCTTTTCTCCACGTGTTCATTTACCAGCTTTAATCTCTGGTGGGACAAATTTATCAGTATATTTAGATCATCAATAAAATTTAGATAATGCCGGAATTTGGTAATCTCTATAGACAGGGTATCCCAAATGATATGTTTTTCCCCCTGGAGAGGGCCTTTCCCGATGTTTTTCTCCTTTAGCTCGTTGAGTTTTTTCTGCAACTGATTTCTGTCCTGCAAAATTTGCTTTTTACTTTCACTTACTTTGGCCAATTCAGCTTTTATCTTTTCATTTTCTGCCTTCAATTCTTTAATTGCCTCATCTTTTAAGCTTACTTGGGACATAGGCACCAATAAATCATCTGCAGAGAAATCATCCAATGTCTTTTCGATATTCACAATGGACAAATCTTCACCGGTGGGGGTCTAACTCATTAACTCCTCCATAATTTCCTTCTCATCATTTTGATCCTTTTTCATTAAGGAAATTTGAGACAACAATTCGCTTCGTTCAGCCTCCCACCTGTCTTTTTCTTCCTGTAGCTCCCCAGCTCTTCCTTTGTACTCCATCATCTCTTGATGGACCTTATCTTTCTCTTCTTGGAGAGCCAATAACTCAGAGGACTGAACATGTTTAGCACCTGGGATCTTCAACTTTTTCTTTAGGACCTGGAGTGCATTGTCTTTTTCTTCTAGCATCCTCTTGACTGCTTGGGTGTTATCTGAACTAATAATGTCTGTTTGCAACTTCCTAATCTGAATGACATTTGCTTTATTCTCAACTCTTTCATGCTTCAATTGAATTTCTAATTTGTCTATCAAAATTTGCAACTTGTTAATCCTTACCATAGCTTGTAATAATTCCGAGTAAATGATATCACTTGTTTGTTTGTGAAGTTGTATTTTATCCGGAGTATTGATTTTGTCCAGCTGAATCTCCATTTCAGACATCTTCTTGTCATTTACCATAGCCATCTTAAATGTATTTCTCTCAGCATCTCTGGCAGAAACTAGAGAGGTTTTTGAACTGTACAAACTTCTCACTCGCGGGAGAAAATTTCTTGTCTCCTCCAGAGACTGTTTTCTCTTCTCCATATAGCTGGATTTGAGTTCTTCCTTTGACTTAAATACCGGGCTTGATTCTGAACCATCTATTCCACCCTACACATTTTTAAAGGAGAACTAATTTACTTGCACAACTTTCATTGGAACTAGGGCAACCTTTTTGAAACCATCAGAAATTTCATCATTTACAATTTCACCACCTTCAAGCAGCTTTGCTTTTTTGTGGGATCCATCTTCGTCCAATTCCATACTCTCAATCTCAGAGAGACTTCTCTTAACTACAGTGTTAGTATTTTCTGATACTGTAATTGGTGCAGTATGTGGATCTTCCTTGAGCTGTAACAGATTGGCTGTTTCATCCAAATTTTCAACAGACCGGTGCTCAAATGGCTTATTGTTGTTGGCTTGTTTCCTTAGGGATATAACATGATGTGGATCATAATTCACTTTTGATTCCTTTTGAAGATCCATATTCTCCAGCAATTTCTCTATGAATACTAAGGTGCCTTTACTTTTAAAAATTAAAGAGCTAAATTTAAGTGGAAATTTAATGTTTGAAGACTTTTTGAAAGCCCCAAAATGCTCCTCTTCAGACAGCAACCTCTGCCTCATAAATTCAAGTGCGAAAATCCTCAGGGTTAAAAAGGAAGGTAACCTGTAAGGCTGACCGGTAAACCCGTACATCCTTAACACGGTGTATTCCGTGTACAGAAACCAGTCTCCAACCCGATCCTCGGGTGAAGACTGCATTAAACATTTCATCTTGTCGAGAACACGGGGCAAATCCTCATCAAACAACATTTTGTACATTTCCGACATGATCGAATTAGCAAATTCGAACATGTTGATTTGCTTGGGCAAATCAGAAGAGCATAGAGTACTTAAAAATTTCAACTCAGTGACATTGGAGCATAATAGAATGTTGAGCAAGTAGGTCTGAAACCTAAAGAACTGAACTTTTGGAAACTCAGTTAACTGAAGATGGATTGCTTCAGCGAGATACTCATCAAAATTAAACACAGGAATTGACTAGGATTCAGGGTTTAAGGAACTTATTCTTAATAAAAAACCAAGGATGACATCACCTACATGACAATCATCACCCAGACCCAATACTTGACAAACCAGAGATATCACCAATCGGACTTCATTTTTAAAAATGTGCACAGGGTAGGGTAGGAAAATTCCACTGGGCTCCGTTATTTTAACCATCACGCAAGTTTATGTTCCAGAATCGTCCACCACCATTGATTCACTTCGCCTTTAATCCTCAACCATCATATCAATCACCACATAACCAATTCCGCCAAAGCTCCATCGTTTAACAAGCGCACAGGTTCGCGAAGCGGATTCAATATAGACCATCGATCCTATCTGGATAGATCAACGATCGTTGATCTATTCATCACATTAAAATTTGCTTACACTTATCTTCCTCGTGTCTTTGAGAGTGCGGAGATAATCAGGGCCCTTGATTTTTATCCTTTCAACTTCGCACCATTAGATTTTTTATAACGTGAATGTTTTTTGCATATCATTACGCCCTTACAATATATCCTTTAACCAAGGTTCGACAGGCCACTTATTATTTATCCTTCGTCATGGTTTTTCATCCTCCTTCTAAATAATGGTGTTAATAGCTGGCTCCATCTGGGGATGATATCCTCCCTGCAAGGTATCAAAGAACTCGTAGACCAGGTGCCTATTTTTTTTTTTTTTGATTTTGCACAATAACCCCCAAAAACTCATCTTTTGTTTTTGTAACTATATAATTTTTATATATTTTTAGAAAAGGAATGGTAGGCCTCCTGAATCTTAGGGCTTTCACTGCGAGCTTCAAATACACTCGGCTTACCATTCATATTGACTTGTAAAAATAAATAAATATGTATAGTCTATGATACAAATTTTACCTTCCTTCTCAGGATAGGTAATGCTTCAGATACCATCCATTTACAGGGTTGCTCTCCAGAAGAACCCCATTTGTATATTCCAGCAAAAATGCATTTTGCCCTCTGTATCCAGCAACAACATAAGGTCCTACCCACATAGGATCAAATTTTCCATGCTTGTCTTCATTAGGAGCATCCCACTTTAAAACCAGGTCCCCAATTTGAATATGCTCTTCCTTGACTCTTCTGTCAAAAGTATTTTTCATTTTCTCTTGATGTGACTGCACTTTCTCATAAGCCTTGTTTCTTCGTTCCTCCAGTTCGATGATCTGATTTATCCTTTGTTGTATGTGATTTGGTTCTTCTTGCTGATCTTGGAAATATCTCATGACTGGTACCCCTAGTGATGCTGGAAAAACCACTTCAGCCCCATACACCATTTGGAAAGGAGACATGCCAATCACCCGTTTAGTACTAATTCTGTCAGCCCATAGAGCATATTTTATTTTGGTGTGCCAGGACCTCTTATTATTCTCCAACAGCTTCTTAATGATCCTTACCAGGCTTTTATTTGAAGATTCAGCTAACCCATTTCCTTGAGGATAATAGGCCGTTGAATGATTGAGACTTATGTGATACTTATGACAAAAATTTATCATTTTCCTGGATTTGAAAGCAGCTGCATTATTTGTCACTATCCTTTTTGGGCACCCGAATCGAGCCAAGATGTTGTCTTCAAGAAACTCCATAATTACATTTTCAGTGGCTCTCCTGGTAGGAATCGCTTCTATCCATTTAGTAAAATAGTCTGTAGCCGTCAAAATCCACTTGTGCTGACCTGATGAATTGGGATTTATTTCACCAATAAAATCCAATCCCCACTGCTGGAATGGAGCTTCAACTGTGATTGGATTCAAAGGGAGAGGTAATACCTTTCTCTTACCCTCAAAAATTTGGCATTGATGACATTTACTAATTTCTTTATAGACATCTGAAAATAGTGTAGGCCAATAATAACCTGCTCTTAGGATTTTGTTCGTAGTCACCTTCCAAGAATGATGCCCTCCACAATCTCCCTGATGAAATTCTTTAGTAATTTGCTGAGCTTCATCCTCCAAAAGACAATTCAAAAACACTCCTCCAGGATCTTTCCAATAGAGATATTTATTTATGATACAAAATTTAGCATATTTTAGCTTTACAGCTCTCGCTCTTGATTTACTTAATCCCTTTGGTGCTTGCAAATTTCGGAGGACATATACAATATCAGAATACCATGGAGATGCCACAAAATCAACCATTACTTCTATCTTTGTATCCAACTGATTAGACTGGTGAGACAAAAAATTGATCTGCAAAGATTCACAATTTGAATTTGTCATCATTTTTGCTAAACCTTGTCCTTTAACTAGCTTCGTGGGCTTTATTTCTATGTCATACTCAAGTAATGTAGCAATCCATCTTGCCCTCCTGCCTTCTGGATCTGGTTGCGTCAAAATTGCTTTTACTGCAACAGTCCGAACATGCGCAATTATATGTGAATGCAGGAAATATATCCTGAAATATTTTAATGCTTTAACTAAAGCATATGCCTGCTTTTCCATGATGTCATATTTCAACTCTCCATCCCGTAACATTTTACTGAAAAAAGCTATGGGCTGTTCCAGATTTTCATCATTTTTCTGCAATAGTACTGCTGCTATGGTATGTTCCGAGGCGTATGAGAATACTAAAAAGTCTTTGGTAAAGTATGGACTTACCAACACAGGAGCTTCCAAAATTGCTTTCTTGATTTACCAAAAAGATTCCCTAGCTTCTGTATTCCACTTTATTTCATGACCCTTTTTTAACATATTTGTAATATTCATCAGAATCTCAGCAAAGCTAGGTACAAATCTTCTCAAGAAATTTACCTGTCCCAGGAATGATTGTATCTCCTTTTTGCTTCTAGGCTCTCCAACTTTCAGAATCGCACTTATCCGTTCAGGATCAATCTTGATGCCATCTTTAGAAATTATATGCCCCAGGAGTTTTCCTTCTTCTAATGCAAAATTAGATTTCTTCGGATTCAAAGATATACCATATTTTCTACACTTCATGAAAACCTTCTCCAGATGACGCAGATGTTCTCTGTCATACTTTGAATAGACTGTGATATCATCCATATAAATTACCACAGAAATCCCAATTTCTCCCACAAAGGCAATGTCCATAGCTCTCTGGAAAGTAGCTCCTGCATTCATCAAGCCGAAAGGCATTTTTGCATACATGAAAGTGCCCCAAGGTGTGGTGAAAGCAGTCTTCTCTTGGTCCTCAGGTAGTACCTTGATTTGATTATAATCAGAGAAACCATCCAACATTGAAATTCTCTCAGTTCCCACCACCTGCTGTAGTATATGTCCATTTTTGGTAAAGGATAATTATCTTTCATAGAGACCTTCTTCAAATTGCGGAAGTCTATACACAGTCTTATCTCTCCATTCTTCTTTCTGACAGGTACCAGGTTTGCAACCCATTTAGAAAACCTGAGTGTTACAATGATCTTAGCATCAAACAACTTCTTTATTTCCTTCTCAATGACAGGGAGCAATTTAGGGTTTATCCTCCTGATTTTGTGTTTGAAAGGTTTTTCCCCAGGCTTTATAGGAATAGTGTGCTACGTATGATAGATGTATCATATTCTTTAAGGTCTTCATAACTCCAAGCAAACACATCTGTATACTTCTTCATTAGCTTTACATACTCTTCTTTCTCCCTTTCAGGCAGTTTCTTGGACAATTTTATGATTTTAGGATTTTCTTCAGTACCAATATTCTTATCCTCTAAAGCATCTCCAACAAGTTTTACTTTGGGATTCTTGGCAATGTCATTTTGATCAAAAATCTTTTCTAAAGGGATTAGGCCTCTTGGTATGAAATTATTTTTCAGCTGGATAATATCCTTACCTCCCAGGGTTTTCCTTAGCTTTTTACCATCTTCTTCTTCTATCTCATTTTCTTCATCATCCTCAAGGGTTTCATCATTATCATTTTCAGTGTCAAAATGAGTATTCACGAATTCCCCTGATAATTCTAAAAAACTTCTTATCTGCATGTCATCTTCAAACACCTGCCAATATTTGGAATTATCAGGAATAGATGGTCTATTCACCATTTCGATCTGGTATTCCTTCTAACCAGCCATGGGAGTATCAAATTTTCTAGTAGCCACGGCCAAAGAATCAGCTACCAAATTGTCAAGTCTGGGAACTACCTAAACTGTATGCTCCGTAGAAAAATTTCCCAACATATCCCATACTTCATTTCTGTAAGCCCTCATACGTGGATGCCTGGTTTGATAGCTGTCATTTACCTGATTTATTACCAATTCTGAATCTCCTAAGACCCTTATTTTTTGAGCTCCCAAGTCCTTCAACGCATGCAATCCGAGTAACAAAGCTTCGTATTCGGACACATTATTTGTACATTCAAACATCAACTTATATGACAAATCTTTGAAACCATGAATAGGATAAATTATGTACACACCAGCTCCGGCACCAGTTTTTGCAACAGATCCATCAAAATACATAATCCACTGCCCTTCTCTTTTTTGCTTTGCCTCCAAAGCATCCTGTTTTGTCCTTTCCTTTCCTTTGTTCTCCTCAGACTTCATCTGCAAAGCCTCTTCTATATCATGTGGAACAGCATCATTAAAGAAAATGGAGGACCCCAAATCAGTATCAACAGCATAAATATGATGAACTTTAGGTTTGTCTTGACTGCTTACTACATATGGAGTTCTCTTCTCACTATATAATATTTTGTTCCTGTCTCGAATAGGAATCATGGCATACAACATATCCATCTGCAAACTGCCTTTCAATTTGGAAGTCCAGGATCTTGACAACAGGACCCCAAACTTTGGTGGGATATCTTCTACCACCACATCCATAACTATAGTTTTAGAAGGCAATTTGTTTAGGGTTACCACCATGTCTTTAATTAACCCAAGGAATTTTACTCTTTTAGATTAAAAGGAATACATATCTTTATAAGGTCTTGTTACCTCTAATCCCAAACTTTCCACCACCCCTTTGGGCATCATATTGTGTGATGCCCCAGAATCCAACATAGCATTATGGACCACTTTATCATGCACATTCAGACTTAAATAGAAAGGAGGCACTTCTTCACCTTCCATATTTTCAACTTTCGATCCAAATGAAATAGTGGGATTATCATCATTCAGTTCTAGGATGTCAGACTGCCACTCTCCTTGATTCCTGACCATTTTTGTTATAATATCCCTGTATTTAGTGTTCCTCAATAACTCATTAAATGGAACAGAAATATTTAGCTTTGAAAGCTCATTTTGTATATTAAAACCAGCACCAATCTTTTCCACATCAACCGGAGTCGCCTTCTTTATTGTTTTATCCTTTTGTACATCGTCTTCAACCTGTTTATTTACAAGAGACTCTTTTTGTAATTCTTTTCCTTTTTCTCCATTCAAAGAACTAGAGGAAGGCTGATTTGAGTTTGCCTTCCCTTTATTTATGAGGACATCCCTGTTCCTCAATCTGATTTTCCTTTGCACATCATCCATAGCATGTAAATAACCTCTTTGATACTGCTCATTTTCCATTTCAAATTCTTCACTTGCATCTTCCTGTGCAAACATATTATGTTCCTCTTTAGTAAGATATATTTCTGAATCTTGCTCTCCAAAAAGATGAATCTCATTCTCAGGGGGATCTTCTTCATCAACAACATAATTTTCAGGGAAAGGTGGATGGATGGGCTGTTCTTCTTGGTTTCTTGGATTTCTCTAGTCTCTCTATCTATTCTAAGGAGGAACAGGGGGATTTGGTCTTCTGAAATTTGGATTCTTGATTTGGGGATCCCCTTGCTCTCTGTTGAAAGGCCTAGTATCCATGGTTAACCTATCCATCAATTTTTCCATGGTTTTCAACATCATTTCAAATTTAGCATCAGTGGAAGAAGACGAAGTGGAAGGCAAATTTTCTTCTTTTCTCCTCCTATCCATATCTCTGTGTTTCATTTTACCACTCGCCATGATGTTAGCTTCCACCTCTAGGGCATCAGTGAACATGGCAGCAAGAGTTGCAGACTTCCTTTCCCGCAATGAAAATGCAAAATCATTATCAAAAGCCCCATCATAATGTAGTTTGGCAGCTGCAGGAGAAGGTTTTATATCTTCTGGAATAGAGTTGTAAGCCCTCATGAATCTACTTGAGAATTCATGAACAGACTCGAAACCCCCCTTTTTTAAGACTGTTATACTAAGATAAAAGTTGCAGAGGATTCTGTTTATCATCCCACCTATCCAGGAAAGTAGTTTGGAAAGCCTGAAAATTCAGTATGGACCCATTTGGCAAATATTTGAACCATTTATTTGCCTCTCCTGACAAACTTTGGGCAAATAACCGCATTTTAACATCAGGATAATCAACTTCTTCTAAGTCAATAAAATCCTCAAATTTGGCAACATGTTGTTTTGCAGTTATATCACCCTCTCCATCAAACAAGGAATTTCTCTGAGAATAATTTTGAGGGAGGTCATGTAATACAGCAGGCATACGCAAGGGAGCAAATCTGGCGGCCATTGGTCTGGGTGGATTCACAAGAAGTGAAGAACTTTGAGTACTTTGAGAGGTGGATGTTTCAACTTTAGTGGTTTTTTGCAAGTCTCTCCAGAGGGAATCTAACAGATAAGACTCTAACCTACGAGGATTAAACTCAGTATTTTTAAGGTCAGATTCAGATTTAGTCCTCAACAGGTTCTTTGCAGTATCAACTTCCCATTCTGGAATAATATGGGGATCTTGTGATGATGATGGTCCGAACAAAGGAAAATCTAGATTTTCTTTATTTTTTCTCTTAAACAACTTTTCTGGATCTTCAAAAATTTTCAAGATTTCGGTATCAAAGTTACCTCGCATGTGTCTTCTCGAAGCCAGAATGTCTTCTTTAAGTTCTGAAAAACTTCACCATGAAGTCGCCATGGAAAATATACAACCTTCTTTACTTTCCAAAATTCCTGTTTGCCCTCAGAAATCTTTCTTAAAATTTGTCGTTCTCGCAGGGAAGATATGCTCATTCGTGTCCCCGGCAACGACGCCAGTTTTTTAGCACTCAGAATGTACCCAGGTTGTAAAAGGTAAACTCTAAGGTAATAGCAAAACCACTTTAGAAAGAAACTGGTATTTTCTTCCAGAGAGGGATCTCTCAATAAAGATTTAACAGGACCAGATATAAAATAACATTTAAAGATTTGTATGTATGGCTGAAACAATCACATAACCATTGGGCATGGAGTCATATACAATATAAAGGTATCACAAAGACATGTACATGAGATTCATCAAAGGAAAGATAATCACATCATCACAGTCATTCAA
Organism: Pseudotsuga menziesii; assembly: GCA_001517045.1. Lineage (NCBI taxonomy): Eukaryota > Viridiplantae > Streptophyta > Pinopsida > Pinales > Pinaceae > Pseudotsuga > Pseudotsuga menziesii. The sequence continues at coordinate 333,348 of LPNX010261376.1, read as the reverse complement.
ATTAATCCAGGTGAAACAGAAGAGATGAGGAAACAACCCATTAATACAGAGCATCAACAAGGATGAATTCTATATCAACTTTAGTAGGAAATGTATAAAATATCTGAAATGATGACTAGAGCATAAACATATGAATTCCAATCATCCAACGCTGTATTTCAGATACGAGGAAGAAACAAAATGAAGTGTTACACTGGGAAAATATGATTACACAAAGAAAGAAGCACAGACTGTAATATCAATGACACACGAATCTCTGGCAAAACTCATGCATTTGCTTTGTTATTCAAAAATAGATATGTTCTCCAAAATTATTCCACAACACGATGGGTTCCAACCCTCATCACCTAAAAAAGATGCAAATATATACATAAAATAATAGGTCTTCCAAGAAGTTTAATAACTGAATGATCGGCTTAATTTAGAGTTTTGTAACTGAATCCCTAACTTCTAGGAATAAATTACAACTCCAATCCTAACAGATCATAAAGTAAAAATCATCTTGATGATAGGTCCTTGCCCAGTCATCTCCATGTCTTCTCTCAGTCAGCTCCTTGGTGTATGCCGCTTGTCTCTAGGAATGAAGAATGTACTTCGTCTTTCCAAACCGCTCCACGGCTTTCCACTGTTCTGCGCTTCGGGTATCACACTCCATCATTTCCCGAATTGATACTTCGAGCTCCATGTAGGCCTCGTATGATACCTTGGGAAACCCCTTTCTGACAAGTAGGAATTTTTGGAAAATCTAGAAATCCTCTGTTAACATATCTACAATAGTTTTCCCTATTAAGCTTTTCTCCAAATCGTTAAATTTGGAGTGGTCCATGTGGCTCTGAACAAGCAAGTTATGATAGTCTTCTGGTGAGAACATCCGTCCCTTCTCATCCCAAAATGAAGGCAATCCATCCTAGAACAGCTCCTTAAAATTCTGTTTAAAATTATTAACCTGCAAAAGCAATTCTTCTGATCTGTCTCGGACCGTCTTCATTAAGTGATGCTTGTGGATGAACCTCTTTTCCCACAGCACTATTGATATTCTGTCTTTTATCCCCATATCGTGCAATTTCTGATAGGTCAGTGAATTTAGAAAATTCAGTGCGTTCTGGGCTGTAACAAGAGGTCTTTTCTCCACGTGTTCATTTACCAGCTTTAATCTCTGGTGGGCCAAATTTATCAATATATTCAGATCATCAATAAAATTTAGATAATGCCGGAATTTGGTAATCTCTATAGACAGGGTATCCCAAATGATATGTTTTTCCCCCTGGAGAGGGCCTTTCCCGATGTTTTTCTCCTTTAGCTCGTTGAGTTTTTTCTGCAATTGATTTTTGTCTTGCAGTATTTGCTTTTTACTTTCACTTACTTTAGCCAATTCAGCTTTTATCTTTTCATTTTCTACCTTCAATTCTTTAATTGCCTCATCTTTTAAGCTTACTTGGGACATAGGCACCAATAAATCATCCACAAAGAAATCATCCAATGGCTTTTCGCTATTCACAATGGACAAATCTTCACCGGTGGGGGTCTATCTCATTAACTCCTCCATAATTTCCTTCTCATCATTTTGATCCTTTTTCATTAAGGAAATTTGAGACAACAATTCGCTTCGTTCAGCCTCCCACCTGTATTTTTCTTCCTGTAGCTCCCCAGCTCTTCCTTTGTACTCCATCATCTCTTGATGGACCTTATCTTTCTCTTCTTGGAGAGCCAATAACTCAGAGGACTGAACATGTTCAGCACCTAGGATCTTCAGCTTTTTCTTTAGGACCTGGAGTGCATTGTCTTTTTCTTCTAGCATCCTCTTGACTGCCTGGGTGTTATCTGAACTAACAATGTCTGTTTGCAACTTCCTAATCTGAATGACATTTGCTTTATTCTCAACTCTTTCATGCTTCAATTGAATTTCTAATTTGTCTATCAAAATTTGCAACTTATTAATCCTTACCATATCTTGTAATAAGACTGAGTAAATGATATCACTGGTTTGTTTGTGAAGTTGTATTTTATCCGGAGTAATGATTTTGTCCAGCCGAATCTCCATTTCAGACATCTTCTTGTCATTTACCATAGCCATCTTAAATGTATTTCTCTCAGCATCTCTGGCAGAAACTAAAGAGGTTTTTGAACTATACAAACTTTTCACTCACGGGAGCAAATTTCTTGTCTCCTCCAGAGACTGTTTTCTCTTCTCCATATAGCTGGCTTTGAGTTCTTCCTTTGACTTAAATACCGGGCTTGATTCTGAACCGTCTATACCACCCTCCACATTTTTAAATGAGAGCTGATTTACTTGCATAGCTTTCATTGGAACTAGGGCAACCTTTTTGAAACCATCAGAAATTTCATCATTTACAATTTCACCACTTTGAAGTAGGTTTTCTTTTTTATGGGATCCATCTTCATCCAATTCCATACTCTCAATCTCAGAGAGACTTCTCTTAACTACAATGTTAGTATTTTCTAATACTGTAATTGGTGCAGTATGTGGATCTTCCTTGAGCTGTAACAGATTGGCTGTTTCAGCCAAATTTTCAACAGACTGGTGCTCAAATGGCTTATTCTTGTTGGCTTGTTTCCTTAGGGATATAACATGATGTGGATCATAATTCACTTTTGATTCCTTTTGAAGATCCATATTCTCCGGCAATTTCTCTATGAATACTAAGGCACCTTTACTTTTAAAAATGAAAGAGCCGACTTTAAGTGGAAATTTAATGTTTGAATACTTTTTGAAAGCCCCAAAATGCTCCTTTTCAGACAACAACCTCTGCCTCATAAATTCAAGTGCGAAAATCCTCGGGGTTAAAAAGGCAGGTAACCTGTAAGGTTGACCGGTAAACCCGTATATCCTTAACACAGTGTAGTCCTTGTACAGAAACTAGTCTCCAACCCGATCCTCAGGTGAAGACTGCATTAAACATTTCATCTCGTCTAGAACACAGGGCAAATCCTCATCAAACAACATTTTGTACATTTCCGACATGATCGAATTAGCAAATTCGAACATGTTGATTTGCTTGGGCAAATCAGAAGAGCATAGAGTACTTAAAAATTGCAACTCAGTGACATTGGAGCATAACAGAATGTTGAGCAAGTAGGTCTGAAACCTAAAGAACTGAACTTTTGGAAACTCAGTTAACTGAAGATGGATTGCTTCAGTGAGATACTCATCAAAATTAAACACAGGAATTGACTGGGATTCAGGGTTTATAGAACTTATTCTTAATAAAAAACCAAGGATGACATCGCCTACACGACAATCATCACCCAGACCCAATACTTGACAAACCAGAGATATCACTAATCGGACTTCATTTTTAAAAATGTGCACAGGGTAGGGTAGGAAAATACCATCAAGGTATTGACCTTCTTTCAGAATACTAGACAGGAAATGGCAGTGATTTTCAGTTTCACAATTCTTGTTAAATTCAGCAAGGACCGACTCATTTATCGACTCACGATTAACAGGGTAATTTTCAGGCAAACTGAGATTTTCTCTGATGACTGCGGCATCAACTTTACAAAGTATTCTAGACGCGGACCGACTCACAATAATTCTCTAAGAGGGAGAGTAGTTCACAGCACACCACTCTGCAAATTTTGGGAAATGGAGGGTTTGCTCGAGAGAGAAGTAATACAGAAAAGATTTACATACATTCAATACATCGTTCCCCTGTGAGTTATAATACCACAATTTCTCCTTATTGACAGACACGCTCCCTATAGATAGGAAGGGGTCGCACACGCTCCTATCTTTGTCCACTAAAAACTCTTCCCTGTCATCTACAACCTGACCAGACACTTGAATTTCTTTCCCCTGGTCCATTACTTAATTTAAAATGGTAATTCGGGCAGAGGAAATACAGGGTTTAAGCCTTACCTGATTAACTGTAGAGGCGTGTGCTTGAATCGTGTCCGAAACTAACAAATGGAAGCTGACGAATCGGCCAGTCCTTTTCACCCTTCCCGAGCGCATAAAATAACCACAAGAGAAGTCAACCTTGCTTTTATAGGACCCACTCCAGAATATGCTTCGAGCATTTCCATAAACCACTTTCGTGTTCGAAGTCTATCACGTTCAACCATGTGGACCGATGATTTATATTCCGCGACCATCATCTATTTCTATCTGCCGCGCACTTCAATTCTCCGGATTCATTCAAGACCATTGATCTATTTCCTCTTTAATTTACAGCCCTGGGATCACGTGCCACGTACCTCGTTCCGTCAAGCATCTTGGTCATAAACAACGTGCAAGTCTCCACCCCAGAGTCATCCCCAGCCGTCGATGAAATCGACCTTATCTCTCCACCATTAGATCTAGAAGCAAATACTCGATTCCGCTGAGCTTCCCGCTATTAACCTTTGCGCAACTTGATGCTCCGGAATCGATCACGGCCATCGATGTGATTGACCCTTATTTTTCGGCCATCAGATTGGGTGACACCTACCAAATTCCACTGGGCTCTGTTATTTTAACCATCATGCAAGTTTATGTTCCAGAATCGTCCACTGCCGTCGATCCACTTCGCCTTTAATCCTCAACCGTCAGATCAATCACGACATAACCAATTCCGCCGAAGCTCCATCGTTTAACAAGCACACAGGTTCACAAAGCGGATTCAATATAGACCATCGATCCTATCTGGATAGATCAATGATCGTTGATCTATTCATCACATTAAACTTCACGTACACTTATCTTCCTCGCATCTTTAAGAGTGCGGAGATAATCAGGGCCCTTGATTTTTATCCTTTCAACTTTCCACCATTAGATTTTTTATAACGTGAATGTTTTTTTCATATCATCACACCCTTACAATATATCCTTTAACCAAGGTTCGACAGGCCACTTATTATTTCTCCTTCGTCATGGTTTTTCATCCTCCTGCTAAATAATGGTGTTGACAACAATATTTCCAAATTTTGTTTTCCTATCTATGTTTAAGGGAGGATTTTCCCACTGGGTTTTTGCCTCTTTCCTTGGTTGTATGGACAAGCAGTATGTAAAAGGGTGACTAAGCCTTGTTTCTAGGCCCTATAGTTTTCTGATATCTACTCATAAATTTAGTCTTAAGGAGGGGTTTTAGAATAATCAACCCATAGTTACCTACCTTAGACATTAATTAAATCCTAGATTCCACTCAATTGTGGTTATTATGACTTCACATGAGGCACTATTGGCTTGAATTACAAATATTACCTCACACATGTGTTGCTGCGGCTTACTCTGCTTTAAATGGCCACGATATGCACCTGTCGTTTTCCTATCATTATCATCTGCACGCTCATGCAATCGCCTTTCCTTTGTCATGTGCCTCTCCATTCTGCCTGTGCTAGTCCTTTTCTTCCTTTGCGGACTTCCTTTCTTTCTATCGTGCATGCAGTGCACCTTCTTTTTTTTGTGCATGAACTTCTTCCTTGTGCTCCTTTCCCAGGCCAACATCAGCTATCTCAGAATATTTGGATGTCCAGTGTACATACACATTCCAAAATAAAAGAGGACAAAGTTAGATCCTTCAGGAAAGAAGGGTATATTTGTGGGATATAGTGAAAGCTCAAAGGCTTATAGAATATACTTCGTAGGATTCAAGAAGATCGACATGTTAGTTCAGTAGGGATGTGCAACTTGACGAAGACTCAGCTTAATACAAATCTAGAAAAATGCCTATTGCAGAACTTGAAGAAACAGAAGTACCTAGGATCCAAGATACAAATATGAATGAAGCAACTCCAGAATAATATCAAGAAATGAAAGAACCTAAACAACCTATAGATTCAACCCAAGAGAAGAATCCTTAAAGGAATCCTGCATGGGTATGAGAGGCTATCCAAGGTGCAGAGAGATATGGGGCTCCAGAAGAAGTGCATAGAGAAAGGAAGAGAACTAGGTCCTGTTCTGGTTATGTAGCCCTATTGTGTGACATCATTGATAAAGAACCTTCCAGCTATGAAGAAGTGGCAGAAGAGAAATAATGGAAGGATTCTATGATCGAGGAGTACCAGTCGATCATGAAGAACAATGTCTGGGATGTGGTTCTAAGACCAGAGAGGAAGTCTGTTGTGACTTCCAAGTGGATCTACAAGATCAAGCATGTTGCAAATGACATCATAAATAAATATAAAGCAAGATTTGTGGCATGTGGATTCTCCCAGAAGGAATGTAGTATATTATGAAGAAAATTTTGCACCTGTAGCCAAATACACTTCCATCAGATCAGTACTTGCTCTGGCTGTAGTGATGGAATGGAAGATATACCAAATGGATGTCAACACCGCATTTTTGAATGCTGTAGTGGAAGAGGAAGTGTATGTGGAGCAGCCATTCAAATTCAAGACACGTGATAGGGAGTCTCGTGTGTGGAAATTGAAGAAGGCTCTGTATGGTTTGAAATAGGCACTCAAGACATGGTACGATAGGATTGACATCTTCCTGACTAGCTTGGGATTTACCAAGAGTAAAGCGGATTCCAACCTTTACTACAAGGTTGAGGAAGGGAACCCAATGCTACTCATACTATATGTAGATGACCTGTTTGTAACATGTGAGGATGGGTTGATTACTGGCACAAAGAGGAAGCTTGTTGTTGAATTCGAGATGAAAGACTTGGGTATGATGCATTACTTTCTAGGCATGGATTTGTGGTAGAATGCAGATGGAATCTCCCTTGGACAAGGGAAGTATGTAGTAGAGATCCTGAAGAGGTTCAGGATGATGGAATGCAAGGCCATGAACAAAACTATGTCATCGAACCTGAAGCTATTGAGTGATGCTTCATTAGAGTCAGTTGATGATACAATGTATCATTAGATGATTGTGTCCTTGATCTACCTGAGGAATACGAGACCAGACATTTGCTTTGTTGTGAACACATTGAGGCAGTTCCTAACGGATCCGAGATATGTTCACCTGATTGCTGCAAAGCATATTCTGAGGTACCTAAAGGGTACAGTTGATTATGGGCTCAAGTATGAGGCAAATCAGAATATTAACCTAGAAGGTTATGTGGATTTAGATTGGGTGGGAAGTGCCATTTATAGGAATATCACTTCGAGGTGCTGCTTCAATATGGGCTCAGGTGTGATATCTTGGTTGAGCAGGAAGCAGTCTTACGTGGCACTAAGTACAACCAAAGCAGAGTATGTTGCAGCTTGTTTGGTTAGTTGTGAGGTAGTGTGGCTGAGGAAGCTACTATCTGATTTGTTTGATCTCCATTTGGATACTACTTGTATATATTGTGACAACCAGAGTTGTATGAATTTGTCGAAGAACCCGGTGTTCCATGACAAATCGAAGCATATCGAGATCAAATATCACTATATTAGGGATATGGTGTAGAGAGGAGCAGTGAAGCTACAATATGTTGCAATGGAAGAACACATGGATGATGTGTTGACCAAGCCATTAGCCAGAGTGAAGTTTGAGTACTTCAGGGAGAAGCTTGGTGTTCTCCAAATCAAGGTTCCTTCCAAGGGGAAGTGATGAGTCCATGTGCCTTTCTGACATGGTGGTAGGATTGGTTCCTCCCATGGTTTGATGTAAGTGTTGTGCCTTTATAACATGTTGGTAGGATTGGTTACTCCCATGGTCATATGTAAGTGTTGTGCCTTTTCTAACATGGTGGTAGGATTGGTCCTCCCATGGTCAGATGTAAGTGCTGTGCCTTTCTAACATGGTTGTAGGATTGGTTCCTCGCATCCAGATATAAGTGTTTTTCCTCTATGACATGGTGGAGGGATTGGTTCCTCCCATGATAATATGTAAGTGTCAAGCCTTTCCTGAGATGGTAGTAGGTGTGTCCAACCATGCCGATGGATGTAAGTGCAGAGCCTTTCCCCGGATGGTAGTAGGTGTGTCCTACCATGCCGTCAGATGTAAGTGCATGGCATTTCCTTGGATGGTAGTAGGTGTGTCCTACCATTCCAGTGGATGTAAGTGTTGGGGCCTTTACCTGGATGGTAGTAGGTGTGTCCTACCATTCCAATGGATGTAAATGCTTGGGCCTTTCCCCCTATGGTGGTAGGTGTGTCCTACCATGCTAGTGGATGTAAGTGCTTGGGATTGTTCCTGGATGGTAGTAGGTGTGTCCTACCATGACGGTGGATGTAAGTGTTGGATCCTTTCTCAAATGGTAGTAGGTGTGTCCTACCATGTCAATGATATAAGTGTTGAAGAAGCATACCTACATGGAGACTAGGCCTACAACCAGCATGAAATAGGGTTGGTTCTGTAGAACTTCCTATGATGAGTAGAATTGAGAGATAGCACCATTTGCTCGAGATAGAGGGAGTAGTGATGGTGATCCAATGATGATGATGATCCAAATTTGATGATGATCTTATGATGAAGACTTGTGCTGATGAACTGTGTCAAGAGAATACCTTCCTAGATAAGAGGGAGTGTTGATGTATTTATAACATCAGAATGTATTCACTTGTATATATTATGCTATATTTCATTATACCTCGATTTTCCTATCGAGAGAATCATTAATATAATAAATTCATGTAAATTCATAGAGGTTAACCCTCCATTGTAAGTTGGGGCAATAGTCCCCATAATTGAGGGGTACTAGGTTTATTAGACTCTCCTAGTGAGGTCGGAACTGGTAAGTAATTGTCAAGTGGAAAACTAGTATAAATAGAGAGTGAGACTCTCTATTTAAAACACATACTCACTAAAATGTAGCACATGAGTGAGAGAAGAGGAGCTTGCACAAGTGAGAGAGAGAACAGCTGTCAGAGATCATCTTTGTTTCTTTAGGTTTAAATTTTTCCATTGGTGCTCATTCTATCTCTGAGGAAGTTGCGGGGTTTTCTCCTTTATGGTTTCCCCGAGGAAAACTCTTTGTGTCTCTTGTCTCTTGTGATTATTGTTGTGCAAGTTATTTTCTCAGATAAGATCCTAGATCATATTGATTAAATGATAAAAATATAACATTCCTTTCCTTTTTAAGGTTTTTTTTACCTTTTTTGGGCCTTCCACCCACCCATACACGACTGCTCCATTGCACAATAGCGTATCCCTGACCCATACACAACCATTGTACTAAACAATAGTGTATCCATGATGCATACATGAATTTTTATTGGTGTACCTGTGTATCATACGTGACTTTTCCTATAGGGAACCTATGTATTCCCTGTTTAAGTGATTTTTCACTTTTTTGGGCCTATTTGGGGTGGTCTAGTGTTGTTTGTGGGGTCCTTCTGAGTCACTTGTCTGTGTAGGACCACTAGGAAGTGGTGTATCCCCTCGAGGGTGTTTTTAACTTGAGTTGTAATCCCTTTATGAATCCTTTGGGCTTGTCTCTTCCTCTTCCCCCCACCTCCTTCCTTGGCATGACCTTGTTGTGCAAGGTGTTGATCAACCTCCATTAGGAGGTTTAGTCTGAACCTAGGGGCCTTATGATCCTTGTATTCTTCATTAACCTTATTTATGCCAAGGTGGTTGGATTTTTTCCTTATGTAAACATTCCTCACAAGAGAGGTCTTATCCGACTTTAGGGTAGCTTAGGGTTTGTTTTGTGGCTACAGAGAAGAAGTCCTTGTGCTTTTTTTTTACATCATCTAAATGCACTTGTTTATTGGTTAATTTTCTTCATCATTCATAAAGATAAAGAAAAACACAACAAGTCTTTGATTTATATTCATTTAGGATAGGGTTTAGGCTTAAGTGCATCACATACCACTGTCTTTTGAAAATACAAACAAAAATATCTTTCTTTTTGTTGTCAGGAATATTGCACCTTCTGCAAACAGAAGCTATTCCTCTGGTCTGAATGGTTCAAATCTAGAACAAATGAGTAAATGAAAAAGGATGAAGACCTTCCCTGAATGTTGTAAACACCTGGAAATGCTTTGATGATGAACCTGTGTACTTGTAAACATGTCAAACAAACAAGAACATCAATGCTACCAGAAAATTATTCACACATCCATACTAGTGACTAAGGAATCCAGTAACATATACATGCGAGATCAGTACAACAGATATGTGAGACGAAAATTATATTTTCATTAAGAAATGAATGAAGAATCTTACAACCATTTCCTTAGTGTTGAAAAACTCCTCCACAAGACAAACACCTCATCCCCAAAAGCTCCAACTTGCTCTTTTGTGCTCTCCAATGGATTGGACTAGGTAGTCAATTCAACAGCATAACAATACCATTCAGTTCTCCCCCTTAACTACAGATATGATCTTGTATTTATAAGGCTCGATGGATAGAGATAGTTGAGAGAATTGTGGTTGAGGTGGCTCTAAGATTCTACCAAGAGGGATCTCAACTCCAACTAACCCATATTGATAGGGATAAAGGTGGACCCGAGACTCAAGTTCTAGAAGCCTCGAGAAAATTTTCTTTTTCCCATTTTACCAAGGGTACCACTTTTTTTTCCCTTATGAAAAATAGGTTTAGGTGAGAACCACTCCAACAGTAAAGAACATGCACGGTGGCACTACTTTTCTATAGCAGGACACAGGCGGTTCTAAACAAGGTACCTCTCATTAGACAAAGGGAAAGCACGGTACTAGGTTTTTTCATGTAGAATTTATATCTAGAGAAATTTTTCCACTCCAAGTTTGGGATTTAGGGAAAACATAGGGGTTAAGGATCTCATCACATGTTGGTGACAGGATTTGGGTATAACAGAATGCCCCCCAAAGCATGAGGCTTAGAGGAATATGATAAGAGAGACTTTTGAGAGAACAACTTGTCACTTCAAGGTGAGAGTCAACTCAGTCGGAGAGTGTCGTACAGTAGGAATCTGTAGTAAATCAATAGTTTTGAATTGTAGACAAATGTAACCAACTCATGGCTGTATACCAATACAAGGCAGATCCATGAGAGGAATAAATAATCATGGCTACTAGAATATAGTGTAGATCCATGTGATATAGGACTCAAATTTGGACATAGCTACCAGATATACAATGTATATCTATGTCATACATACATAAATTTGAGCATAGCCATGACCATACAAATGTGGATCCATGCTAGGTATACAAAACTCCATCGCAACCTGGGGAAAGCAATGAGTGCTAAACAAGTACCCAAGGTCTTCATCTCATTTTCCATAAAGTACAATTCTATCCATGTGATTACAACGTTCTAAAGTTGAACATGGTAGAAACCACTTGATTATTGGCCAATGATGTGAATTGTTAATAAGTGTGAGGGAGACCACCATTGATGTCAATGATTCCCAGGGTACCCTAGTATAATTTACTGAGCTTGAATAGATGTATCGATGTCGAACACCCAGTCGATTCTATCGATCAAAGGTCAATGATGTGAACCTATGTCAAGAGAGAGAGAATCTTTCATTGAGGCATACAGATCTCAAGGTACTAAATTTGTTTCTAAGACTATTTCCCGGATGATGAGCTAATGTCGACAGGAATAGTCTCGTCGAAGGAGGGCCATGATGAATCCCACATCGATGACACAAAACTCAGAACAAAGTTCTGGAATGATGTGAATGAGGTAACCATAAGAATGACTGAAAAGTACTGACACAGAGACTGTTTTGACTGTAGAGGTAAACTTATTCAACTTCCCTTTGAACATCAGACAGCATGACAAAATACTTGGCAGCATGACAAAATACTTGGCAGCATGACTATACCAGACAAACACATAGTGTGACAGTGGAAAATGCATTCTTTTTAAAGACTCAAAGGAGTGACATGACTCATGAAAGTGGATCATCATGGAAATCAGTTGAATACCCAATTGACTTAAATGATATGCAGACAAGTGCCATGTTCAAAGGTAATGACAAACTGCCATTTATTTGCAAAATGATTCCCTTCCCATAATTTCCCAATCATGGTTGATGAGTGCCTCTTTTCATTTTTACAAGTTCAAAGAGGGTAACAAACACTTGTTGTACCTCATCCAAAGACAAGTCCAAACTCATATGTTTTATGAACCTGAGAGAGGAGGGGTTCGTTCCCAAAAGAGGGTCTCTCAATGTTTAATTTAATGAGTCCAATGAAAGTTAACTCAGTATCGTTCATGTTTAGAGAGTCTGAATGACCATGGAAGAAGACTCCACAGTGTCCTTTTTTTGTAAAATAGTTAATCTAAACTGAAAAAGTGATAACCTATCGTAGATGAATGACTCTTCAAGTGCTTTAACGAGTGTGAAGAAGACAATATCACTCAACAATCTTTTTGTATTTAAGGAGCCCGAAAAGAATTTAAAGAAGACTCCACCAAGTCTCTTTTCATAATGAGGGATTTTACGAGTCTAAAAATAATCAGAAAAGGACTCGAACCTTTGATGCTAAGTTTCGAGAGCATGACCAAAGTGTCACAATAAATACTCAAAGACTTTTTTTGTTTTATGGTAGTGTGAAAAAGTTAAAAAAAAACTCCCAAAATGTTTACTGCTACTGCTCTTCATCGTGCAATGACTTAGAAAATTATAGTTAAACTCTCCAATAAACAACATTAAAGGATCATGACTAATAGATTTAACAACTATGACATGCCAAAACCTAAAATGATTATAAAAGGTATGTAAAGAGTAAAAAATCAAAACATTTTACCATTTATCCATAGTGGAGAGACTTTGGAGCATTTTCTTGGTCATATTTTCAGCTGGTGATTTTAAGAGCATCTACCATTGGATTTCTGCACCGTTAGTTCCAGGTAATAGCTTAAACCCTACTCTTTCATTTCATCCTTTCATTTTTGAATTTTGGGGGTGTTTTGGGCCTATCGGGCTAGCCCTAAAACCATGAAAGAGGGAACCTCTCTTATCCCTTGCAGGATAAGCGATACCCCGCTAAAACCACACCTAAAACACTTGACACAGGCAGTGCCATCACCTGTCCTCAATGGGACGCAGGCGGTGCCGGCCGTGGGTGAAGAAAATGTATGCACAAGCCAAAATAGCTCAAATTTGATGATTTGAATGATTGATGATGTTTCTAATTGGTCTTGTGATGGTTTTTGATAGGTTCCCATTGATTAAAAATGGTAATTTGCAAAGAGAGGCAACATGACAATGATGATGCATTTATCGAACGAAACACGGGTTGTATAGCTGCATTGAGAGACTGTTGTCTTCTAAAGTTTTTTCGATCACCTAGCATGGTATCACATGAGTTCTTATTAGAGAATATTCTTCAGATGTGGAATCCGAAGAAACAGTATTTTGAGGTGGGTGCTCATGTATTGACAATTGAAGTAGAGGATATCTACTTCCTGACAGGCCTATCGAGATGGGGTGCTCCCATCTCTTTGACTGGTTCCTGTGGAGGGGATATCACAACCCAAGAGCTGATAAATTGCCATTGTATTCTTGGGACTAGGACATCGGGGAAGAAGATTCCCATAAAAGCAGTGGTGGATGGCCCTCTATGGATAGTTTTGTTTTCCATGCAGAGAGTGGTGGGGATCCAAGGGGTACATCAGGCATCTAGAGTGCATATGCTCTACGCTATAGAGGCCATGGCACCCATAGTTTTCAACTAGGCAGAGGCTCTACTACCGATTTTCAAAGATCAGCTGACCAAGTGTCGGCAGGGGGAGCTGAAGCAGTTCAGTTTTGGTTCCATTCTAGCATGTTTCTTTTTTTAGTGGGTTCCCCAGATGAGACCCTAGGTGGTTTTTACAGAGTTGAGGGTGTGAGACCCTCGCATGCTGAGATGGGTCTGGATCATGGTCCGCACAGGAGCAGGTAGAGGCAAGGTGAATTTTGGTGACCCGTTATTTCAATGGTTGAGGGATTAGTTCCTCATGGTGGAGGACTATGCATATGTGGGCACTAACTTCAGTGGTGACCCTGACCTACCGCTTCCACCTGGTGGAAAATGGGGTGATATCGGTAAGAAACAAAAACCCTAAAATGGAAATTGTGTTTTTATATTTTTATGTTTTATGTTTTTTTATGTGTAGTAATGAGACTTGAATGTTTTCATGCAGATTTCAGAGCAACACGACCTGGGGGATCCTTCCCACTAGACAGGCAAGCTGGATCTCGCTTTGTACCATAGGGAGATGATGTGATAGGGGAGCTAGAGGAAAACCTTGAGAGGTTGACTCTAGACATCCCGGATGCCTTGATTGACGACCTCCCACTAAGGTACTAGAGGCCCATTGCAGGAGTACCAAGTCGTTTTAGTAGACTGCTACGTCGAGTAGCCCGGGTGGTAATGTGTTACCATGAGCATCACTAGATGATAGAGTGCATGATGTATTCACTGAAAGCTGATAGATAGCTTCATGACTTTTGTATGATGATTTTTTACCTGAAAGCCTGACCGCTTCAGATGAGGTCTCGTGACCTATTTTTTGTAAAACATGTTTATATATATATATATACAGACTTCTACCCTGGTGTTTATATGTCTCAAATGGTGAATGTATTTTACATGATTTTTATGTGTCTTTTATAGTTTATTTACGTTGAACCATGTTTGAATTTCATGTCATGAATGGGAAATATGCTAGTCTAGGGTGTAATTTGCCAATGAGTCAGAAAATGCATTATGTTCCCTAGGGATATGCCTATAGGTAATGGCTTCAAATGACCTCTCTAATAAATTTACTCTCCAGAAGAGATGGATAAGCATGAGATTCCTGATGGTATAGACATGGTTTAAATGACAAACCACTAGTTGTGAGTCCATCAAAACTACCAAGTTATGAACATCTTAGGAGGCAACTTCAGTCAGAAGACCTATGACTTCTCGATACTCAGCGATATTGTTGGTAGCATGACCAATACAAACCAATCCTAAACTAACCAAATAATAAGGTGGGGAATAGAGAACCCAAGCAGCTAAGGCAAGATTCAAGGTCTGGTGGCAAGCACCATCAGCGAAATCGTAGAAAGCCATATGTTCTGCATGACCAAAACATGGTATAAACAGATACGAACACTAAACTCAAAACCATATTGAAAATACTTAAGCACACTAAATTTCAAGTAATATACATATATACAAGGTATTATACAAGAAAGATCTAGGCATAGTACCTCTTCAGGTACAACCCATTATGAGGTTGTCCTAAGGGGATTCCATCATAGTCCACGAGCTCATAGGCCCCTTTCTCTAAAACTTTGGAAATAACAAAAGGACCGTACCACATGGATTCAAACTTCCCTTTCCCTATTTTGTCATATCTCTGATCGTAGGTCAAAACTAGGCCACCCTCGTTAAAGGCACAAGGTTTGACAGACTTGTCATACTATGCCTTGACGCATTTCTTGTGTGCCTCATTAGCTAAGGCAACATCTCCTCTAGTTTCGTCAAGGTTATTCAAGTATAGAAATATTTCTTCCTCTAAGGAAGTGTCTGGGAGAAGTTGGACGACAAGTTTTAAGGATGGAATCTGACATTGAATCGGCAAGACAACTTTTAGTCCATAGACAAGCTAGAAAGGTGTGAAACCAGTAGCTGTTTTCAACGAAGTCCTGTAAGCCCAAAGAGCGGAGAAAATAATATGGTGCCAGTTGGATTTATGGTCTTCAACCATCTAATGCAGCATTGTTTTCAAAACTTTGTTAAGGGACTCGACCTGACCATTAGCTTGTGGATAATAGGGCGTTTCTTTTTCATGATGAAAACCTAGCTTGGCACTTAATTCCTCCATCATTTGATTACGGAAATGTGATCCGTGATTAGTGACTATGGACTGCGGGACTCCAAATATTTCTATCACATGATTGGATAGGAAGAGAGTGGTAGTCTTACCATCCTCTGCATATGTAGGCATGGCCTCTGTTAGTTTTTCAACATTAAGCTAGCATTATGTTAGGATCTGTACTGAGAGAATAACAAGTACAACAATCAAACACAAGAGACAATGAACACAATGTTTTTGATTAGGGAAACCATAAATGGAGAAAACCATGCAACTTCCTCAAAGATAGAATCAACACAAGATGTAAAACCCCAAAACAGTAAGATGCACTCTCGATAGAAGTAATCTTCTTCTTGTCTAGCCCCAGTGTCTTCTCCTTCCTAACCTATGCGCTACACTTGAGTGTGTGAGTGATGTGTGCTAAATAGAGATCCCGACTCTCTATTTATACTAATCCTGACATGACTAAAACCTTACTAGGGATGACCTCTACTAGGAGAGTCTAATAACCCTAGTGCCTCGGAACTGCAGGGACTTTAACCCTTACACAATCGGAGGGTTACCCACTATGACTTGAAATGACTTGTTTACATTATTGATCCTCCCGATCGAAACATCAAGGCATGACAACATGACTCAAATACATAATATATACATCTTGAAATAAACATCGGGTTATAATACATAAGATACATAGACGAATACATTCTAAAGTTACAAATACATCAACACTCCCTCTTAAATAGGAAGGTATTCTTTCGACACAATTTTCAGCACTGGTCTTCTTCTCTGTATCAACTGGATCATCTCGTCATTTGCATCTCAAGTATTCTGAGTCTTCAAGTCATCTTCATTCTTTGAATTTGGATCATCTCTTGATCTAGATCATCTCTCGATCTGGATCAACATCACTGGATTGGATCTGGATCATCACTTGATCTGGATCTGGATTTGGATCATCTCTCGATCTGGATCATCACTACTGGATCTGGATCATCACTCGATATAGATATCTTGTAGTCATCATATTTGGATTTGGATCATAGCTCGATCTGGATCTCACCTGGTCATCATCATGTGTGTGCTATCTCGTCATAGGAAGTTCTACAGAGCCCGCCTTCTTTCATGCTGGGTGTATTCCTACCTCCTCATAGGTCTTTGGCAGCCCTTACATCTGACCTACTCATCAGAATGGCCATCACTCACATCTTACCTTCTTGTTAGAAAGGTGGTAGCCCTTACATCTGACCTACTCGTCAGAATGGCCAACACTCACATCTGACCTACTCGTCAGAAATGCGGTAGCCCTTATATCTGATCATATAGGACCTAATCCCGTAGTCACATCAGAATGGCCAGCACTCACATTTGACCTACTCATTAGAAAGGTGGTAGCCCTTATATCTATGTAGGAGCTCATCCTACATCAGAATGGCTAGCACTCACATCTAACCTACTCGTCAAAATGGTGGTAGCCCTTACATCTGTCCTACTCGACAGAATGGCTAGCACTCACATCTGACATGGAATGAACCAAATCCCTTAGCCATGAATATAATGGCTCTACCCTTACATCTGACCTGCTCGTTAGAATGGCGGTAGCCCTTACATCTGTCCTACTTGATAGAATGGCCAGCACTCACATCTGACATGGAAGGAACAAAATCCTTTAGCCATGAACAGAATGGCTCTGCCCTTACATCTAACCTGCTCGTCAGAATGGCGATAGCCCTTACATCTATCCTACTTGATAGAATGGACAACACTCACATCTGACATGGAAGGAACCAAATCCTTTAGCCATGAACAGAATGGTTCTACCCTTATATCTGACCTAATTGTCAAAATGGCTTTGGGACTCATCACTTTCCCTTGGAGGAAACCTCGATTTGGAGAACACCAAGCTTCTCCCTGAAGTACTCGAACTTCACTCTGGCTAATGGCTTCATCAACACATCAGCTATCTGCTCCTCCATCGCAACATACTAGAGCTTCACTGCTTCTTTCTATACCATATCCTTGATATAGTGATACTTGATCTCGATATGCTTCAACTTGTCATGGAACATTGGATTCTCTGACAACTTTACGCAACTTTGTTTGTCACAATGTATATAAGTAGCATCCATATAGAGATCAAATAAATCAGACAGTAGCTTCCTCAGCCATACTACCTCACAACTAGCTGAACAAGCTGTGACATACTCTTCTTCAGCTGTACTTAGTGCCACACAAGATTGCTTCCTGCTAAACCAAGAGATCACACCTGATCCCATACTGAAGCAACACCCTGAAGTACTCTTCTTATCGATGGCACTGCCTACCCAATCTGAATCAACATAACCCGCCAGGTTAATCTTTTGATTCGCATCATATTTGAGCCCATAATCAATTGTACCCCTCAAGTACCTCAGAATATGCGTTGCAACAATCAAGTGAACATTTCTCGGATTTGTCAAGAACTGGCTCAAGGTGTTCACAGCAAAGCAAATGTCTAGTCTCGTGTGCATCAGGTACATCAATGACCCAATCATTTGACGATACATCGTAGCATCAACCGACTCTGATGAAGCATTGCTCAATAGCTTTATGTTCGATGCCATAGGTGTGGCCATAGTATTTTGGAATGTGGATGTACATAGGATAGCCGAATATTCTGAGATGGCTGACTTCTGGTTTCTTGCCAAAGAATACTTCTTCAGGAGTCTTGTTCTCCAGTACTCTATGTGGATTACGGTTCTGTACATACACTACTGTTTTGCCAGCTTCTGCCCAAAGATGCATAGGAAGGTCTTGATCATGAAGCATTGCTTTTGCAGCTTCCATGATAGTTCTATTCTTCTGTTCTGCAACCCCATTCTGTTGTGGATTATAAGGAGTGGACAACTCCCTCTTAATCCCTAATTCTTTGCATAGATCTTTGAATTCATTTGAAGTGAATTCTCCACCATTATCTGATCGAATGGTCTTGATCTTCTTTTCAGTATGGTTTTTAATCAAGGCTTTGAATACTTTGAACTTACTAAATACTTCGTCTTTTTTCTTCATTAAGTAAACCCATGTCTTCCTAGAAAAGTCATCAACAAAAGAAACATAATATGCATACCCGCTTAGAGAGTTTGATGACATAGTACTGCATACATCGGAGTGGATGATTTCCAAGATTCCTTTTTCTTTGCTTTCACTGCTTGGAAATGAATTCTTTGTATTCTTTCCTTTCGCACATCCTTTGCAGACCCCATCATGTTTTGCTTGAATTTCTGGAAGACCTTCGACAGTTTTGCTTGCAATAGGTAGTGCTCTGTAGTGCACATGTGCAAGCCTTCTATGCCAAAGTTCACTTGGCTCTAATGTGTCATGGAACAAGGCTTGTTCTGGATGGCCCTTCAATTTTTATAATCCTCCTTCTTGTTCTCCAATTACTACTGCATTATCGATAGTATTTCCTTTTGGCCACATGATGACTTGACCGTCTATGAATGCAACCTGCATTCCTTTTGCATCTAATGTTGATATGGAGAGAAGGTTCTTCTTGAGTCTTGGCACAAAAAATACTTCTTTCATTGTTAAGGATTTTCCAGAGTCTAACTTATATGAAGATTCCCCACTACCTTTTATTGGATATTGGTAGTCATCTCCTAGCTTTACCTTGTGAGGTGATTCATGCTCTGACAGTCTCAAAAAATATTACTTGAATCCAGTCATATGTTTGGAAGCCCCACTGTCTATAAGCCAATCATCACTACCATGATTAATGTTACCTATGAGAGTTGATATCAAAACATATTCATCCTCTCTTGAAGAATCTTCACTTTCATAT
Organism: Pseudotsuga menziesii; assembly: GCA_001517045.1. Taxonomy (NCBI): domain Eukaryota; kingdom Viridiplantae; phylum Streptophyta; class Pinopsida; order Pinales; family Pinaceae; genus Pseudotsuga; species Pseudotsuga menziesii. Next base: position 313,920 of record LPNX010261376.1, on the reverse strand, counting down.
CTGATCTCTTTTTGGATGGTTCATCATCCTCTGCAGCATGTGCATGATGTCTTCTTTTGTTGATCTTCTTTACTATCTTCTATTTGTTAGGACAATTCCTTGCATAGTTTCCTGCTTCATCATAAGTATAGCATATGATCCTAGATACATCTCTTCTAGCATTATCTTTGTGAAAATGCTTACCTCTGGAACCATGAGATTTTCTCTTGCTTGACTTGGAGTGAGACTTGGAGTGTACCTTAAGAGCTTGGTCTTCACTTCCCATCTTCTCTTCTCGAGCTGCTATCCGAGATTCTTCTTGAGAGCACTCATCCCATAGTCTTCTGAACTTGACTAACTTCTTCCTATCATAGATTCCTTGGATGAAAGAATCCCATGACCTAGGAAGGCCATTCAATGTAGTCATTACAATTTCTGCATTTTCCACTTCTTCATCAACTGCTTCTAGTTGCTCTTTGATCTGAGAAACTATTGTGAAGTAATACTGGATTGTTTCTGCATTCTGAATCTTCACATTATTCATTTGGTTTCTCAAGGTCATCTTCCTATTGGTGTTCTTCCCTTCAAACAATTTGGTTAGGGCATCAAACATAGCTTTAGGTGTCTTGAGAGAGGACGCCTGTGGGATAAGGTGATCCTTGATAGAATCAGCAATGATCCTCTTTTCCATAACCATATTCTTCTTATGTAAGGCCTTTGCCTCATCTCCCTCTAGAACTGGAACCTCCTCATGGATGTAGGAGTCTAATTCATTTTCTTCCAGGACCAAGGAGATCCTATACTTCTAGGCTCGGAAGTTATCAGCTCCCTTAAGATTTTCATCAAGCTTGGTATGATGAGACATATTAACTGAGAACCTCAAATGGAAATACAAAAGATTTTAGATCTTACTAGGTTCAAGATGTCAGATCTGAAACTTGAGCTGAAATCCTGTAGAGCTGGTTCAGGAGCAAATTAGGGTTTTGCTTTTCTGGAGTTCTGTCCACCCAAATGCCTTGAAATTTATCCCTAACTTCGATTTTGGGGAGGAGATCAATTCATTCCTAGGCTCATTGAAAAATTCCTCTTCTGTGAAAAGCCCTAATTTCTGACAGCATTTATAGGTCCAAAACTGAAAAACCTCATAATTGGATTCTGCTTCGACAGAAATATGTGCCCTAAGGAGGAGAGTTGTTCCACCTTAATTTTGATGAAAATCTATGGAGGAAGATCCACAAACTAGGAATCCCTAGTTGCCGCAGCTGCATAGTGTCTTCTTCTCAGGTTAGCTCTGATACCATGTTAGTTTTTCAACATTAAGCTAGCGTTATGTTAGGATCTTAACTGAGAGAATAACACGTACAACAATCAAACATAAGAGACAATGAACACAGTGTTTTTGATTGGGCAAACCATAAATGGAGAAAACCCTGCAACTTCCTCAGAGATAGAATTAGCACAAGATGTAAAACCCCAAAACAGTAAGATGCACTCCCGACAGCAGTAATCTTCTTCTTGTCTAGCCCCAGTGTCTTCTCCTTCCTCAACTATGCGCTACACTTGAGTGTGTGAGTGATGTGTGCTAAATAGAGATCCTAGCTCTCTATTTATACTAATCCTGACATGACTAAAACCCTAATAGGGCCAACCTCTACTAGGAGAGTCTAATAACCCTAATGCCCCAGAACTGCAGGGACTTTAACCCTTACACAATCGGAGGGTTACCCACTATGACTTGACATCACTTGTTTACATTATTGATCCTCCCGATCGAAACATCGAGGCATGACAACATGACTCAAATACATAATAGATACATCCTGGAATAAACATCGGGTTACAATACATAAGATACATAGATGAATACATTCTGAAGTTACAAATACATCAACAGCTTCAACCCATTTTGTAAAATAATCAACGACTACGATGATGTAACCATGCCCCTCGGCTGAGGTAGGCTTATAATGCATATAATCGATCCCCCATTTGGAGAAAGGGCCAACGACAATGACGGGGTGTAACGGAGCAGGGTGGGTGCGCTTTTTTGGATAAAAATGTTGACAGGGTGGGCATTTCTTAATAGCCTCGTGAAAATATTTAAATACTGAAGGCCAAAATAGCCAGCGCCGAGGATTTTCTGGGCTGTAGCCATCCCATATAGATGACCACCACATGCTCCAGAGTGGTAATCATTCAAAACTTTTTCAGCTTCCTATCCATTCTGTTATACCCAAATCCTATCACCAACATGTGATGAGATCCTTAACCCTTGTGTTTTCCCTAAATCCCAGAAATGGAGTGGAAAACCTGCTCTGGATATCAATTCTACATGAAAAAACCTAGCACCGCGCTTTCCCTTTGGCTGATGAGCGGTACCTTGTTTATCATTTCCTGTGTCCTATTATAGAAAAGCAGTGCCACTACACATGCACTTTGCTCTTGGAGCGATTCTCACCTAAAACGCTCTATCATAAGGGAACAAAAGTGGTACCCTTGGTAAAATGGGAAAAATAGATTTTTCTCGAGACTTCTAGAACTTAAGCCTCGCGTCCTCCCTTATCCCTATCAATATGGGTTAGTTGGATTTGAGATCCCTCTTGGTAGGATCTTAGATCCACCTCACCCACAATTCTCTCAACTATCCCTATCCATTGAGACTTATAAATACAAGCTCATATCCATAGTTGAGGGGGAGAACTGAATGGTATTGTTATGTTGTTGAATTGACTACCTAGTCCAATCCATTGGAGAGCAAAAGAGAGAAAGTTGGAGCTTTTGGGGATGAGGTGTTTGTCTTGTGGAGGTGTTTGTCAACACTAAGGAAATGGATGTAAGCCTCTTCATTCATTTCTTAATGCAAAGCTGATTTCCGTCCCACATATCTGCTATACTGATCTTGCATGTATATGTTACTAGATTCCTTAGTCACTAGTATGGATGTGTGAATATTTTTTTGGTAGCTTTGATGTTCTTATTTGTTTGACATGTTTGTAGTTACATAGGTTTGTCATCAAATCATTATTCCAGGTGTTTACAACATTCAGGGAAGGTATTCATCCTTTGTCATTCACCATTTGTTCTGAATCTGAACCATTCAGACCAGAGGAACAACTTCTGTCCGCGGAAGGTGTAATATTCCTGACAACAAATCTTGCGACTCCACTGGGGAACAAAGAAAATTTCAATTGATCTGATCTTCCTCAGTCCTTGAACACTTCTCTGAATCCAGGCTCCAATCTGTAACTCTCTTCAGTTAGATCTACCATATGACTTAGTGAATTTTGGTTTGAAACTTTCAGATCTGAGCTATTTCGAATTTTTATGCTCTTTTTTTTTTACTGTCAATTTATCAGTATTTACCTTGATTTGATCAATTTTTAATTGAAATCTTGTTCTCTTTTTGTTTTTGATTTATTTAGGGAACCGCACATGTGTTGTTCGCAAGAAGCGGTGCCACTGCCTGAACTCTATTAGCCATAAGCAATACCACCACTTGAACCTCGTTAGCTAGAAGCAATGCTCGTCCAGAACTACTTTGTTAAGACCCCTCCAACGCAGTGCCAGGTAGTCCTTGTTCTAGAACTTGTTTTTTGTGATTTTTGAAAAAAGTTGGATTTTTCTTGCTTTCAATCCTGCACTGCCAGGATTGTGTGTTTGAATCTAAATGCTCATGGTTGAAAATTGTGTGGTGAAAATTGGTTTGATTGAAAGAATTCAAAAGCTAGGTTAGGCTTGTTGATTGTTCATTTGCTTTCATGCTTGTTGGTTGTGATTTTGAAAGGAATTTTTGAAATATTAGGTTTCAGTTAGATCTCTTTTCATTTCATTTATAAAGACTGAAATAAAAACCACTTTATTATCATCTTAATTTCATTTTTTCCATAGAGGACATCTTTTTGCTTTTAAAAGGAAATTTTTTTGATTGAGATTAGGTCATTATTACTGAGCATAGGGCATTGGATCTCTGATTAGCCTCACAAGATTTGAGGTTCTCTTTGTTCTTTTGTCTCTTTTGCATTAGTACTATCTCATCAAAAGAAAAAATAGCGCATTTTTAAGTTATATCTATCTATGTTTAAAAGAAAAATAAAAAAAATAGAGTGCATATGCATGTAGAGTGCTTGTTGTTTTTCTTTTAGGAAAAGAGATTCTTACCCATCTAAATGCTTTCGAAAATAAAAATGAGTGTGGAATGTGTTGCTTGTCTTTGGATTTGATTTGTTCAAAGTAGTTGTTTGGGAATTTTTGGTTTTCAAAATGAAAAGAAAATACTCTCTCTCCCTCTCGTAAGTAGGCATACCTCGAACAGTAAAGTGAAATATTTGCATCTACATATCTGAATGGTTTTACTTTTTCTGTCAAAATTCCATGCATTCACCTAACCATCCACTTTAAAATTAATGGTAGTTATAGAATTAAAATTTACATAGAAATTTGAGTGATAGGGTAGAGACGTGTTCGGGCATCGTTAAGCGTAGGAGTTGTCGTTACTTGTCTGCACTACATCCCGAGACTCACGCAGTTCTTCCACATACCATCGGTATATTGAATGGACTTTCATGTACCCTTGACATATATATAAAGGTACTTCACATACTTGATTGTATATAGGAAGGCCCCTTGTGAACGGTTGGCATTAGAAAGCACTACTATCAATTTGAGCTCCCACGTACTTTGCGTATATCGGGAGACCCCACTAGGATACCTTATCTATCTGAAAAAATCCCTTTGGCCGTCTTACTTGGAGCCATACACCGAAAACAACATTTGGGGATATTACTATGCACGTACCCTTGTGGTATATCGTGAGTGGCACCTTCTTGACAATCCTAGTGAGAGACCGGACTATTTGAACTCCTCCTGTCATTTAAGTTTGCTTGTTTGGCCTATAGCTTGAGTAGGGAAATTTTTGGTGTGTTTTCTAGTTTTGGGACCCTAGGGTAGATAGGAAATGTACAAAATAGTTGAATTAAGACAATCCAGAAGAGTATAGGTTTCCACCTGATTTTATTCCTGTTTCAGGAGAAAATCCTATGGAAGCTATCGACCAATGAGCTACTACCAACTCCCAAGTGGGAGAAAATGTGGTTGCAGAAAGCGGAGATCCATATCCTTCGCACGGTCCTCCCTTGGCCCAACAACCTTATAGGGGAAATATTTCATTCCATTCTCCCATGGAAGGTCATGTTGATGATACTACCTGTCCAGATTATGGTCCCAATGCTCTATTTTGGGATACCTCTATGGGACAAGCCATTGCTTCGTTTGGGACCCGTCCAACCTCTTCTCAAGATATTTCACCAGATGAAGAAGAACATAGAAAATACCAGGCATCTATTCTCCATGCAAGAGAACTTGAGAATAAAATAGATAACATATTGGGTATACCACCAGCTCGTTTAGCAATTTTTCCTCATAACTTGGATCCTTGGCCTGTGGGATATCACTCACTTGTTGATTCTATGAAACCCATTGAACCTATTCTAGATCATGCTGTGACTCCAAATAATCCAATTCAAACTACCAATCCCACCACCTCCCATATTATGTATGTTCCAAATCCTCCCATGCCTTCTGCACCTGGGGAACAACATTCAATTCCTGTTTCATCAATACCTTCTAGTGCCGGGGGTTGTCGGGGGGAAACCCCTGGCATGACGTACATTACCTATCACTGGAATTGTAGCTAGTCATGGACAGACCTCTAGTATAGAGAAATATGCAGTCTATGTCCCTCCTATCCATACGAATGTGGTTAACCCCCCATCCAGTTCAGGTCAGCTCTTGAGGGCACAACCTGTAACCAATCAAACCTCTTGGGGGTATGGGTACACAGCAAATCAAGTACCTATAGGAAATACCAATTACCAACCTACTCCTATAGGAAGGCTTTGGTCTACAAAACTAAATATTCTGGGTTTGTTCCCCAGTATGGTCGCCAAATTTGTTGTCAGGAATATTGCACCTTCTGCAGACAGAAGTTGTTCCTCTGGTCTGAATGGTTCAGATCCAGAACAAATGAGTGAACAACAAAGGATGAAGACCTTCCCTGAATGTTGTAAACACCTAGAATGATGCTTTGATGATGAACCTATGTACCTACAAACATGTCAAACAAACAAGAACATCAAAGTTCCCAGAAAATTATTCACACATCCATACTAGTGACTAAGGAATCCAGTAACATATACATGCGAGATCAATACAACAGATATGTGGGACGGAAATCATCTTTCCATTAAGAAATGAATGAATAAGCTTACAACCATTTCCTTAGTGTTGAAAAACTCCTCCACAAGACAAATACCTCATCCCCAAAAGATCCAACTTTCTCTCTTATGCTCTCCAATGGATTGGACCAGGTAGTCAATTCAACAGCATAACAATACCATTCAGTTCTCCCCCTCAAATATGGATATGGGATTGTATTTATAAGGCTCAATGGATAGGGATAGTTGATAGAATTGTGGGTGAGGTGGCTCTAAGATCCTAGCAATAGCGATATTGACTCCAACTAACCCATATTGATAGGGATAAGGGAGAACACGAGGCTCAAGTTCTAGAAGCCTCTAGAAAATTCTCTTTTTCCCATTTTACCAAGGGTACCTCTTTTGTTCCCTTATGACAGAGCGGTTTAGGTGAGAAACGCTCCAAGAGCAAAGCACATGCGTGGTAGCACCGCTTTTCTATAATAGGACACAGGAGGTGCTGAACAAGTTACCGCTCATCATCCAAAGGGAAAGCACGGTACTAGGTTTTTTCATGTAGAATTGATATCCAGAGCAATTTTTTCACTCCAAGTCTGGGATTTAGGGAAAACATAGGGGTTAAGGATCTCATCACATGTTGGTGACAGGATTTGGGTATAACACTTTTGTGGCCTTCATTTTTAGTTTTGAAAAGAAAAGAGAAGTAGAAGTTTGCATTTTGAATCTCTTTCACACTAGTCATGTTGTTTCTACTTTAAAGTCAAAACATCATTAGTTGTGTTACCGCTACCTTTGAGTAATCAATAAGTCTTAAAAATAACATTAATATTTAAAACATATTAGTAACATTTTATTTGTAGGGACGAAACACACTAGTCTAGGCTAGTTTTTTGGGTTAGGCTTATATTTAACTACCCAAAAATTTAAACTCAAAAATAGTGGTCATTTGTTCAAGAAATCCAATTGCTTAAAGAAGGAAACCAGAAAGCTCCTCTAACACAAGATTCAAGCACGAGGTAATGTGATATTGAGTTGTCAAGACACCCCTCCTATACTAAGTTGAGCATGCACTAGAGCTTCTGCGTGTCTGGGGATTCACTCAATACCTCCTTTTGGCCCCGTGTGGTTCCTGGTACTATTTGAGTTTCATTCTTAGCTACCTTTCCTATGCACATCAGATGGACTGATGATTATTTCTCCATAATTCTTTGTGATTTTGGTAGCCTTATCATATTAAACTCTAGGACTCTACATGGGTGACGATGGAATATTATTTCCACTATACCCATGGTAGACATGGGAGGAAACCCTGTGTAACTCTTTGGAAAAGTGGTTAGTTATTCAAATGCTTTCCCCAAATTGATTGTATCTAGAACTTGGGTAACTATCTTTGTCCCTTAACTTGTTAGTTCTAGGCCCTCATCATCCCAAAATATCCTTTGGAAGGTATCCTTGTGTGCCTGGTCTGGATACTTAGTATTTTATTTTAGTGGTGTGATCTCTGTGTTGTTGGTTTCTAGTAGACCTCAGACTTTGATTTCTTCTTGAGTAAGAAACTATGGATAGTACTCCTACGAACACCAACTAAGAGACCCCCATGCAAGGGGATTCTAATGATTTTCCTTTTATTGGGAATGTTGGCATTCTTTGATGACCACTTTGAATCTTCCTAGATTCACCCTTGGGATACCGGTTTTGTTGTTTTCCATTCAGATGTCTTGAATGCTCTCGATTCTTCTCAAGAAAGCACCTTATATGAAGGGAATCAACACAATGTATCCCCTTGACCAATAGAAACCTATATTCCTCCTTCTACCTCATGCGGTGAAATTTATGATACTAGTAATATGTAGTCTAAAAGGAATAAAAGGAGGAATAATAGGAAGAAGACATGAAAGAAAGGGGGAAGTCACCTAGCCTCTGCAGGTCATGCTGGGGGAACCTATCCAAACTTTTAATTGATGTTGGACCCAGTCACCTAGCCTCTAGATTTCATGCTGAGGACAAACACTCAACCTCTGCAAGTCATGTTGATCTTAACTACCCATCCTATAGAGGTCATGTTGGGGGGAAACAGTCAACCAATGCAAGTCATGTTGACACCGTTGAGAAAACCAACTGTTCAAGACACAAATAAGTTCCCTTATAATATTTGTGAGGGATATAACCTTAATCATCAGTTCCCTACTATTGTGTAGGTATAAAGAGTGTGTTCTGAGTCTCAAGTATGTCCTACTATTGAACAACCTATAGTTTCTTAAAAACCTATTCAATCTTTGATTGATCAAGTGGCTGAACCAGTGCAATATTTGGTCAGTCCCACTCTCCCTTTGGAGAGCAGCCTTCATCAAGTTGTTGAATCGATGCAATCTTAGATCAATCCCACTCTTCCTTTATAGAGTGAGTTTTATGCTAGTCATGTTTTCTTCACTTCCAGTTTAAAAATTTCTAGACAATGGGGCACTAAATTTATTTCAAATGAACTCCCGCCAAGCCCTCAAATTACTTCCTTTGATTAGGATAGCCTAGCTGAGCCACCCCTTCCTTTAGCTACACCTTTCTAAATAAAGTCCAATTTGAACACTACACGATTTCCTATTGTATTGTATATGAAGGAGCCTCTATTAGTATTTTATCTGCACGTGCTTGGAGAGGCATGGGATCTCCCATCCTCATGTTGAGTGATAATCAATCGCTATATTTTGATAAAGGAACTAGTCAAACTTTGGTAATTCTTACTCAAACATATGTTACTTTGGGTGGGAATACCATCTTAGTTGCTTTTATGGTTATAGAGGACCCCTTGAATTTCAATATACCCCTTGTGCATGATTATGTATATGCTATGAATGTTGTGGTGTCTACACTCTTTCGTGTGATGTACTTTCTTCATAATGAAAGCATGGTCACTGTCGATTAGCTAGAATATGTTGATCCCTATCCTCACCTGACTGTAGGACAATTCTATCCTTTGTTAATTCCCAATGTTTAGACACTACCCCACCACAGGTGAATTTTGTGGCCTCATATCCCTCGTGTCCAATTGCTATTGAGAAGAAGCCTCTATGTTCATTCTTATCTTCTTGGGACTCGGTCCCAACAGTTGACTGGGATATCTATCTAATGGGAACTTTGGAGCTCGATCTATGCCCTATCGGTCCAAATGAAATTTTAGACAAGTGTCCTATCTAGGATGGTCTCCTTCCTTCAGATGAAGTCTTCCTAGAGTCTATGATATAGTATTCCCTTCTTATGGATGTTGACTCAGTTGTGGTTAAATCCAACACTAACTTGATTATTGAGTATGATCTATTTAATGGTCGATACTCCTATTTTTTCATTGTTGAGTCTTTGGAATTTCCCATTGAGCAACAAGTCAGTGATCCTAATGAGTTTGACTCTTCTTGTAGAATGTTTTACTATGTAATGATGAATATGTTCCTGTAGACTTCGTCACCTCTGTTAACTCTATCCTTGCTTTTGAGGTTTATTTTATTGATTATAAATCCTTAGGCCTTGGCACCATAGAGTCTTCCTTCGTTATCTCTGCCTTGATTATGCCTTTGGTGGAAGGTACCAAAGTTGCAACTACTACCAAAGTGACCTGTATCAGATATCTTATTCTAAATATGATCTTGATATTGTTGTTTCTTGGAGATGAGATTCTTAGTTGGATTCATAACTACTTACTGACCTTTCCTTTTTTTCAATATGTAACTATATTTATATATACCCTTCTCACGTGTATGATATTTATGCCATATTCCATGCTTTTAGCTCATTATATAAGCCCTCATCTTTTCTCTCATTTCTTAGCCTTGTATCATTATGTCGTTGCAACTTGACACCCTTTACTTGGAGGAGACACTCCCCGAGTGTCCTTATCTTGCTCATGTTCCTTGCACTATGCTTAGGTCTATTCCTTGCACTTGGAACGATTTCCACATGCCCTTGACACTCGTCTCCTTGCATTAAGTGAATTATTTTAGCTTTCCTTCAAGCTCGTTGAAAACAATAAGGAGGCCACGAGTTAAATTTTTTGGGCTTGTTAAAACTTTACGTGAAAGGTATGGAGTTATATTCAATCCCTGGTCTAAATCCTTAAATATGACTAGATTTTTGAGTTGCTTGTTCTTTCAGAATTGTTAAAGGAAATTAAATATAATCCACATTGGTATAAGTTTAACCCTTTTCCAGACCATGTGGATTACTTATGAAAAAGGAATAGTCTAGTTGGCTATGGTTAGAAGAGTATTTCCGGGTATAGATTTATTTCCTTTTTCAGGATTGGGAGAATAAAATTATGAAAAAGGAACTTATTTGAGCTTACTTTTCTCTTTTACATGATGTTGTTTAAACCATGAAAAATATTTTGAGCATTCTCCATGCCATTGTTATGCTCGCTAAAAATTCAACACGAAATCATCGAGTGATCTTACTTTCCTTCACGCTTGTTAAAACTAAAATATTTATGCTTTATCTCGAAGGAGCGTCGGTATGGTGATAGTTTATCCATTTTTAGGACTTTGCTGACTAAATACAAAAAAGGCATACCTTAGTTCTCTTGAGTTAAGAGGGTTCTCCTATGGATTTTTTTACACTTTTTCATACTTTGGAGACTAACCTTATGAATAGGTTCCCCCTAGAGTCTTCTTTGGTGTTTTCAAACTCTCAAATTGTGAAAACTCCACAGAGAATCCACTAATTTAGGCTCATAAAATCCACGGATTAGTGATTTATCAAGCATTCTTTAATCTATTCTTCAAGTTTTCCATCAATGAAGAAGGTCCCGAGTTTGCTTTCTTGGACACGTTAAACCTTTACAAGAAAGAAGGAAAGGAAAGTTCATTCAAATACTTTTTATATCATGGTAGTAAGTCTTGTCATCCTTGAACAAAGTACCAATTTGAGTTTATCAATAGTTGGGTTCTATTTTTTTGCCTTAGGATTAAGCCTGATATTAGAGCTTTTACTCCTTCGATTGGTTACTTTTCCAATTATAAGGAGAATCTTCCAATGTTTCCTACATTTCAAATTTTTATCGTTGGTCCCTTAGAGTAAAAAATCCGCCCAAGTCAATATTGTGTTGTTCATACTGTTCAAGGAGAAAACCTTTGTCTACCATTCTATAGTTTCCTTAACCTTTCGTGTCGGCCACTCCCTGGTATCAGTTCATACACCTAGTATTTGATGGTGCTTGTTGCAAAACTTTGTCCTAGTTCCAAATCAAATCATCCTTTGAATTTCCTCATGTTGGATGATGGAGGATGACATAATTCATTCCTTCCAATAGATATCTTCCTATTGACTTCAACATATCTTTCTATAGGAATGAGATTTAGAGTTTATGACAGTACCTTGGGGATTGTAGTCATCAGTGGAAATTCCCCTTGCTATTGGGTAGTAGGAATAACTTAATGTCTCCTACTCTATGTATTCTTCATGTGTTCGACTTCAAGACCATTTATTCACACTTGTTAGAATGTACTTGGTACCTTAGGGACCATTTTCATTAATGGTGACTTCCCTCACGTTTGTTAATGGTTCTCATCAAAGATTGGTAATCAAACGATTTCCTCCATGTTTGACGTCAAATCCTTTATTCACGTGGTTAGGATTCATACCTTTGGGTGGTTTGGATTGAATACCTTGGATCAACAATAGAATCGTCCTCTTTTTCTATTTCTCTAGTTGTGTAAGACCTTGTCGACACACTTCATATGACATTTGCTGAGACATAGATTCACCTTGTATTTTTGTGGCTATGATTGATTACTGAGTGTGGATCAACGTTGTTCATTTGTGGCCATGACTCTATATTTTACATGGCACCTTTTCGCATATTGTCTGGCCATGCTAGTTACATCAGTTATACACAAGTTGGACCTGCCTTGTATCTTTATGGCAATCATTTGTACATGGACATGTATATCTCAGAGATCAGTTTGTTTGACATTTATCTCTCTTTCAGGTACCTTCGTTCAAGCCTATGATATTAGATTCTACAGTTTCTTTGAATCCATGACTCAACCGTCCATATTTATAATGTATTTGGACTACCATCTTACCCTCTAACCTCATACATTAGGGGGCATATGTTATATCCCAAAATGGCACTTCTCCTTCTGTGATGACATTTACATGTTTTGTTGCATGATGACGATTCCATGACGACACATCATGAAAGTTATTGTCACTCACCTAAAGGAAACCTGTGGATGTAAGGGAAATATTGGGAGTTTTGTAGTTCTATTTAACCTCTTTTCTAGACCATTAGAAAGGTATATGACTAAGGAACAACTTTCTAGAACAAACCAACTCCTAAAAATTCTTGGAAATACCTTGAACAATTCCCTTTTTTAACCCATATGTGAACTTTCAATGGGAAACCTGCATTTTTCAACATTGTATACACGAATTGTCAGCAGGAAACCTGCGTATATCCCCCAAAGTGGTAAAAAAATATAAAATTATCGATATTTGGGTGGTTTTGGAACTGCCTCCTCAGTTGTAACTAACCTATCCTCTACCCTAACTCTTCAAAATTGATATATAAGAGAGGGAGAAGGGACCATGAATAGAACTTAGCCTTTGGGATAGTTATGTTGGTGAAATTGGGACTCTCATTTCCACCACATTTTCCTTAGATGTCATCTACCTTTCCTGCAGATCTTGGAGGTTAAGATCCTTGGAGGAGAGAAGAGGGAGATCCAAATTGAAGGTATCACGAGGTGCCTTGCATGAAGAGAAGGTGTATCATGTACTTCTTCCATCGATTAATACATATGTGATGTTCTTCCCTTTCCAAATCATTGCTTATATATCTCAGTCTATGATCATGTTTTGATATTGATGAGATTAGGGTTTTATGTTATCTTTAACATGAGTATCTTGACTATGGTTCAATTAGTTTGAGGAAGGTTTGAAGTTGTTTTGCAGGTCTCTTGGTTGGAGAAAAAGAAGAGGGATAACAAGAAGTCTTGGATCAACCTTTAGTACATGAGGTCTGAAATCTATTAACCCTTGAAATCTTCTTTAAACTTATACGTACAAAGTCTTATACATCATTCTGTAAACCCCTAGTATGTTGGTTGCCTCAACCCCAGTCATAATATCAATTCCTTAACAACAATGGATCAAATATTCTACTCCATATAGTCACATACATATTATAATACATCAATTATATCACAAAACTACCCTCCATAATTTTTATGCAACGATTAGTGCGCCATCACACTAGAACAATGGCCATTGACAAGAGAATGGAAGAAGATGAGATAGAGAAAGTTCTATGAGATGAATTGAAACTGAAGAAGAGTTTGAACCTGGATTAAAACATAGTTGAAGCTCTTATAAGAGGTCTGAATGGCCTCTCCTAAAACAATCTTGGACAGGGATCTTTCACCTTAGAAGTTGGTTCAATAGCAGGGAGGATGAACATCCATCGTGCAAGGACAAGCTAATCTCTCCAAGAGTACATATAAAAAACTATCCAAAATATGATATCCTTGCTCATTCTCCTATTTTATTAACTTCATGTGGACTCATGAGGTCAAATTTCCCACCAATACACTCACCCAACTCAAGTTAGTGATTGATTCCTTCATGAGACACTTGTCCTCCTCATTCTTGCACTCCTCATAGTTCTGCAATTAAGTCTAAATTTTTCATAGATTCATTCATCATTATTGTCATAGATGTCATGGAATCTAGATACAAGTGGTACAATGCATCTTCCTCTTCCTTGGGAGTTATTCTTCGACTCCAATTAGACCTTCCTATATTATTTCTATGAATATTTCCTCTTCATCTCCCCCAATTACATCACCCTCCACCTTGGACTTGAAATTGGTGAGAGAATGATGCCAAGTGTAGTGAAGAATCTTGCCACATGTGGGCCCCACACTCTCTTATGCGCCCTCATGACCAAATGATACCTTAGTTTCTATTATTATCATTTATTTGACCCAATTAATGTGAAATTTGTAAGTCTAAGGTCAATTTAGTGTCTTTTAGATCCCTTATTCCAAGTATTAATGCTTCCACCCCAACTTAGGGAGCTAGTAGGTTTAGTATAATTTTTCCTCCATGAAAATTTATTTGTATGGGGACATTACACTCCTCCCCATGAAATATTTCTTGTCCCAAAGAAATTTCAAATTTGGATGCTGCAAAAAATTTTCATATTCCCATGTGGCATCCTCACTTGATAACTCTTTCCACTGCACCAAGTACTCTCTTATGGTTCTTCTTCTTAATTTTCTTTTGCTACAATTTGAGTAGTGGAACTCATGTACTGCAATTGTGTGTTTCCAAAAGTAAATAGATGTGTATTTTTCATATTGGTATATCGTGTGACATAACCACTAAATACCAAAATATTAATTAATTCCATCAAAACAAAATTTGCACAAATAATCTTTACCTCCGTATTTTGGAAATATTTTCTGAACTTTCAACTTTTTTTGCTCCTGTATAATTCTTTGAAGTTGGTACCTAGTTACCAATATTTGAGATTTTTTAATATTCCAAGAGGATTTTAGAGAGGAACCACCATTCTTGTTGCTACACTACTCTGATTACAATCACCTTCTCAAGTGGAAACTCAATCTCCCATATTGCTTGATGCCCCTAAAATTGAAACCATGCAATACTAGGATCAATTTGCTTCTATTGCATCCTTCCAAACATCATGAGTACAAAATATAAATCATAAAAGTACTTAAAAACATCATACAAATGTACATCAAGAAGGAACCTCATCAAAGAATCATGAAGTGCTTATAAATCCAAGTAAGTAAATCATCATGTGGCCCATACACACAAGCATAAGTTATTATGTCAAATATGCTCCAATGGCATAGGTGAGGATACCCTGTCCTATAATGCTTCTCCAAAACAATTTAATATGCATCAAAATAATCAGCTACCTTTTCTTTCATGGCAGCACCAAATTTATGAACGAATATGGAACACAATTGCTAAGGGGACATCACCCAAAGCTTAGTTGAGGAACATATCTCAACCGCTAAGTAGAAAATCTCTCAAGACAAAATTACAATGACCAAAATTTCTGATAGGGGTGTGATATCATTATTTTATAGGAAACATGGAATCTAGGTCGAATTCACTCTTCATGTGGCCCACTTTCCTCAACCAATGCACCCTCATGAGTGAAATTAGGACTTTCCTTCTTTTCCACTGACATGCCTTTTTTCCTCCATTTGGAAACTATTCCCTCCTTTTAGACTAACTTCCCTTTTCTCATTTTTGGAAAATGAACCCTCCTAATTTTAGGATGACTCTCCTTTCTCTTGTTTGGAAACTACGCACTCCAAAAGTTTCCCACTTTTCATCTTGACAACTTTTCTTCACTTTTCTTCTTTGTGGACTGCTTTTCTAGTTGATTGCTTTTTATGCCACTTTCTATATTTTCATGTATTTATGGATATTTATTTATTTTTCCTTAGTTTCCATTTAAAATTAAAACTCATTGGGTCCACAAGGCCCCATGTGCCACATTATCCCCTAGTACATTCACTTTGCAAAATTTTTAATTAAACTCATAATAAAAATAATTTAAATATTTAATCCTAAGTGTGGAAAATTTAAATACTATGGGTAATTACTTTATCAAAATGACCCTTTATTAATTAATTTATTATTCCATTAGGAATCATGTGGTTCCAAATGACTATGGGGTTCCCCATGGTGTTATCACAAATTTTGGGGACATTACAGTCCTCCCTCCCCAAATTTGCTTGTCCTTAAGCAAATGAAAATATGCATGATGAACATAAGCACTCCCTCCAATATGTTGCTTCAATAATCTGGTGCATCTTATTCTAGATAGTTATCTTCAAGCACAATGATGAAGAAAAATTTAGGGGAAGTCGTCATGGGAAAAATATCACCACTTCTTTGATTCCTTAGTATATGTTGCTTATTGACTCACATGGGAATTTTCAGCCAACTAAGCATCAAGGGCCATCATGCTTCTGCTACTCGGCTCTAATTTAAAACTGTTCATACACTCTCCCCATAGATATTTCCATCACTATCCAACCATGCACTTACTGTGATAACCAAGTACCAATGATACTAGGATCCCCAATCATTTACAAGACCATGAAATGCAATATACATCCTCCAAAGCACCATGAAAGTAAACCACAAGTACACCCAAAGAAGTATTCCTCATGGAGGAAAACTTGAAAATGATACCGTATAAAGGAACTCTTGTGAAGAAAGGTTGAATTTATCCGTTAATAAAACATGCAAATAGTTGCTCCAAAGATAAGCAATGCCAGGGTCCCATTCCTTGCATTGCATCCCCATCAATGAGAATGTTATCCAACAAAACTCATCAGGAAAGAGTATGCCTAGATCCCACTTCCTCAACTAAAAGTATCCATATGGTCATGCTAAAGGTGGAAACTTGAAATCCCAAGGAATGCCAAGATCTGGACACTGTTTAGTGTACATCCTCCTCATCATAAAAAAACCATGAAGAAACCATAACCATGAAAGGTACTATGAATGATAACAAGAACATCATGAATAATGACTGGATCATGCAAGTGGCATTGCAGTACATCACCCTCTAAGCTAGGAAAAAACATAGAGAGAATATCCATCATAAAATACATGTCCCCAACATGAGGCCAAATCCAAACAAGTCTCTCCAATATCCTAGGAAGTTTCTTATGTTCCCAAAGAACACAATAATCAAATATGAAATAAATGAAGCTCAAGTGACAAGGGTGAAAATACCATGTCCAACCAAAATAAGGATAGGAATAATCCAATAAAAAAGGATTCCTAGGCTACTCACAATAAACTAATGCATTAAAAATATCTCTAAGAATGAAAGCAGTAAATACAAACGTGTGCCTCCTCATCCAATAAGGGAATGGAAAGACACTCAAACCAAAAGATCAATGTGAACACATCCAATGCCTCAACTCTCTTCCAATGGTCAAAGGGTGCAAGAATCCATACAAAGATGTATATTTACTCCATAGAGGATACCTTGTGCAATATATATGTGTCATGAATAACTTATCTTGGAAGCTTACTTGTTTAGATCGCTTCCATCAACCATGAGCATTAATATTTCTGCAAGAAGACTCCATGTGTGACATGTAATATTCCACCCAATCCATATGTGGATGAATTACATCAAATGGAATCAATATGTTCCTATGCTGCTGATCACAAAACATGTCAATATTATAGGCATCAAAAAATATATAAAAGAAAATTTTACCGCCTATAATCTCAAATTGTGAAGTTCATCTATCCATATGTGGATAGACTTTTCTGCTGCTAGATTCCAATGGATTACAAATGATGGTTGTCGGTTCTATGTGGAATGAACTTAGCTGCACTCTCCATCTAGGATTATTCCTCATGTATAGAAATCTTATGATACCCCAAGCATGGAACCGGTGCACAACTCTAGTGGCTCAATTCTCTGCCACTGGGTCCACTCAATGGGTGTAGGTGAATGAAGGAGGAATCAAATAATGCAAGTGGATGCCTCTATTTATTCTAGGAAGGGAATGGTTAATTCATTAATTCATCATGAACACATTTGGTAGCTTCTTGATCCTCATGTGGCACCAACAAGGAAAATCCTTTCACCCCATGTTAATCCCCCAATTATGCGGCTGAATTAAAGATGTGGGGTGAATAATTGTGAACCACCCTCATATCTATGCAATTATCATCCACTAAAATTATGGCTACATATTCTTCATCATTGGATGGTCCAACTAAGGTGAGTTCATCTGAATCTTCCATGGATAATAAACTCTCTCTATGACATCCCCATACCCCATAATGCAGAAATATTTAAAATTTTTGCTTCAAGAACCCTTGTTCTCCTTTCGAAACACAGGGAATATGTCTTAAAACACTCTTCCACCTTCATTCCCAGTATTAGAAAGCACTACAAAAATATTTCTACCCTTCATAGATCCCTTCTATGACCGAAAATACCATTTCCGCATTGAACTTGTTCTTTCTGCACTCCGCCCTCCACACTTCCACTTTTCGCCTTTTGCTTGTGGACCTTGGGAGTTGGAAAAACCATGTGTGAAGGAGATATTCAACCACTCTCCCATATTCTACCTTTTTTTCTTCCTCTTTCCTCCTTTCGACCTTGGAACTTGGGAATAAGAACTTTAACATTTGATGGAAATTTTCCACCATTATTCCACCTTTTGCACTCCCGTTTTCTACCTTCCGCTTGGAAATTAGGAATCAAATATTTAATATTCGATGTAAGTGTTCAACCATTATTTCACCTTTCACACTCCTTCTTTCCCTCTTCCACTCAGAAATCGGGAATCAAAACTTAGCCTTCAAATTTTCCATATTTGTCGATTTCCACCTTCTACCTTTCTGCTTTCCACAGTGGTTCGAAAGTCGGAAACTTGAATTTTCCTTGGACTTTTCATTGCCTTTTCGCTTTTTTCTTTTCCACCTTCCATGGGAAAATCCTAGGTTGCAGAAAACTAACGTTTTTCCTTATTTCACTTCCCTTTTTCTGGTTTCTGCCTTCTACTTTCCTTAAGCAGATTCCAAGGGGAAGAAACAATAAATCTCATGCATTTTGGTCCTGCCACCAGGATTTTATCCTCCAAGGACTTAAACACAATGCATTGCAAAAAAAAGGCATATATAGGAGTAATATGCAAGAAAACATACAAAAGTAAACCTCTAATTAATCATCAACAAGCATTCCACATGAACCTAGAAATTCATCATATTCATAAGAATTCTACATAACTAGTATAGCCATCCATAAACAATTACATTGCATAAACAATAATAAAAAAGAATACTTATCTTGGATGATGGTGTTGTCTTGCAACTAGCTATGTGGCTGCAACGTTCCACCCAACCATAGGCCAGTTGTGTTCATCAATCTCTCAACACAACTGCCACCCCCGAGCAGGGCATGACTTATAAAAGAAACTAGGGAACAACAGACTCACACACAAACATTCAAGCCAACCTCTAGCTAGGTTTACCAGATTGTCCATCCAATCCAACACTCAGTTGGGTTTATCATGCTATAGGCTTACAAGCCAAACAATGTTGGGTTTATCAGGATTACTCAGCTAAGCCAACATACAGTTTGTTTTATTATACTGTTCACATTCAATCCAACTTTAACAATAAGGAACAACCAAGCCAACAGATGGGTTTATCAGGAACTAAACCAAGCCATCATTCACAGTGGGTTTATCAGGCTTTCCAACCAAGATTACACATGGAAAAAACACAACAAGACACATCCAAGCCAATGTATAATTGGGTTTATCAGGCTGCTAGGGAAATGAAAAGGTAGAATTACTAAGCTAGTGGCTCATTCAAGAGCTAGGGACACCTCCACAAGGTTTATCTGGCATATGATCCACATTACCTACACAACCAACACAAGGAAGCACACCCTTCTCTTCTTCACAGTCCATCGGTCTATGCCTTACCCTCCAATGCTCTTCAGGGCATGCAACAGATATTTACCAGCCACTCTCACCTTTTTATGAGGTTCCTATCTACACTAGGTTTTTCCATCCCATTCCTCTTCTCTTCCATTCCTTAGTCTTGCATACAGTTCAGACCCAAACCAAGGAGCATATCACAATAGTTCACAAGGAAACACAACACACATGCTTCACACAGTAACACAAAGAGAAACATGGTCTCCTACCAATATGTGGTTCAAGATAACGCTGCAACACATCAACCAATTTATCAGCAAGGGAAATACTTGCAAAATGACCAATTTTGTCACTCCAGATAGTGAACAAACAAATGATCACGCCACTCTATAGTGAACAATCGTGACTGCAGGATCAGGGATGAACAATGTGTGAATGAGTGAGTGTATATCATCAGAATGACCACAATGTTTAGGTGAAGACCATGATGATGGACTGGGCATGGATTTTCTAGGTTTACTTACCCCATAGGTAAGAATACGGGTTCTGTAGACTGCAGGCCTGCTCAGTCACAAAAATTAGACTTCCATGCCATGCTCTACCTAAGGTATTAACTACCTCAAACAACTTCTAGAAGAAATAAATGATTGAGTGCAGAGGATAACAGATGGCTGAGGGTTTATGGATTTTTCTATTGACATCTGGCCATACCCTATTGTCTTAGGGGGTTTGACTAACTCCCCTCCCTATTCCTTGTGAAATCATGGACCCATCTCTTTCACATTGCAGTTCCATAGCTAGCTATGGTATTTATTAAATTGTGCATTTATATGATATTCAAAATATATTATGCATGACCAGCATAATAACCATAGGAATTAACCTTGATCAACTATGCACAAAACAATAATTCAATGACATGGCCTTTTCCTTGAGCTCCTTTCCATGATTCAAATACAATATATACATCATGTACAGTTTCAATACCATGGGGTCAAAACCGGGGTATTACATCCCCCTCCACCTTCCAACAACACTGTCCTCAGTGATTTTCAAAATTGAACAAAAATTGATGTGCCAATCGCATGGAATCCTCCAGCTCCCACATAGCCTCTTTAGGACTGTAGTGCTCCCATTGTACCTTCACCTGTCTAATGACTCGATTTCGGAGCACGGTGACCTTCCTATTGAGGATGCGCAATGGCTCGGTTTGGAACTCTCCCTCGGGTTCCACTTGAATCACATCCCAATTTATCACATGGTTAGGATCATGTACATATTTCTTAAGCAGAGAAACATGAAAAACATTATGAGCTCTAGTGCTAGCAAGAAATGCAATTCTATATGAAATTGGCCCTATTCTTTCAAGCACTTCAAAAGGCCCACAATATCTAGGTGACAAATTGGAACAACTTTCAAGATTCAAGGAACTCTTCCTTGCCCTCACTCCAAGGTAAACATGATCCCCAAAACTAAAATCTCTATGCAATCTATGCTTATATGCATAGCTTTTTTGTCTGTCCCAGGCTGCTTTCATATTCTTCCTGATCTTTGCAACCTCCTGCTTGATCTCCTTGAGCAATTTTGAAACAACCACAATCATGTTCACTGGATTATCCCATGTCACAGGTGTCGTATACCTTCTTCCATATAAGGATGTTAAAATTGATGTGTCATTTAGATCTTCAAGAAATGAGTCAAATATTATTGTTACAGTAAAAGGAGAATGAATATACACATTGAACAAATCAAACCACACAAGAAACAGATGAGTATAGCTCAAATAATTACAATATCATGGTCATTCATTAAATCTGGTGTTACAATAGTTTACATAGGAAGAATTCGAATGCATTAGGGAGCAATTTGAATCTACCAACTGGATCTGAATGTACCTAACTGAGTAGCTAAATCATGGTGTCTCAATCAATATCGGAGTCCAAATATTAACTCCTAGATGTCTAACTAACTCATTCAATCAGTAATAGTTAGTTAAATCAGTGCAATTGAGGTGGTATGTGGGCAAAGGCGCCTACTCCACATGCAACCATGCATTAGCCATGCATAACTAGTGCTAGCTAACTGATTGTGATCTAACTAAAAGTAACTAGAATATAACTAAGCTCAACTAGTTCCAACTCCAACTAACTGATGGAGGTTTGTTCTGAGACTCCTAGTGGTTCCTAAAATGTAGGGATTGGTATAGGAGGTGCCCAAACTGATGCATGCACATGCCGTAAGTGGTATTTAAACTATATCATTTTTCCCCACACTCTATTAACTGGTACATGTGGCCCCATTATGACAAGTGGACCCAATTAATTAATTAAGGTTCCTAAGTTACGATAGACAATCGAATAGACAGTATGGTGAAGGGAGGATTAATAATCCTAACACCCCCCCTGAATCCTAACTTAAGTAGGACTACAAATTTTGAATAAAACTTGTGAAAATTTGTGCTGCCATTTGCAGCACTATGCAGCAGCAAATGCAGTATATTGGTTCTTCTATGCAGGTGAAACTTTGAATCCAAACAAAAATTCTTATTTTTGGTGGAATCTTCCTCTTTGGAAGAATAATAATGTACTCAACTAAATCAGAAATATAAATAGTTGCACGGTGAAAAATGGACCCATGTAGAGAAACCGAAATAAAATGATGAGAGACCAAGATTTGTTGATAATTTGAACCATGTGAGGAACACCCAAGAACCTGATATATTTCAGCCTTGAACATCAAACCATGAGTGGTAAAATCATCCCTAAGTGTTAGGAGCAAGTGCTCAGGTGGATGCATAATGTCTTCCTCTTTACTAGTTCTATGAGGGGATGAGCGTGTGACCAAAGGTAGCAAAGACCTAGGACTGTGGAGAGTGGATTCTTGAGATCCATAATCTGGTATTGATTTATAAATAACCAATAATTCACAAAATCTAATATCAGCAAACTCATAAGAGAGAACTAACATCGAATCCTCAACAACAAAATTTAAGGAGACTTGCGGTGCTTGATTTGTCACACCAAAATTGATGAAACCAGTTACAAGAAATACTAAAAGCTCTTGAATCTTAAAAAATGAAAAAAATATTATCAAATCAGAAAATAAATCATATCCAAAACTGTGCAATGAATTCAAATCCCCAGCAACAATTTTGAAGGAGACTTGCGGTACTTGATTTTTCACACCAAAATTAATGAGAGCGGCTACAAGAGTTACTGAAAGATATTGAAACTTAAAAATTGAACAAAATAATATTAGATCATATCTAAATAATATCATATCAGATCCAAATAATTTCATATCAAATCCAAGAGTGTGCCCCACCGAGATGGTAGATGCACAATGTTCTCCTTCTTCAAAATTCTGATTTTTGGTGCATGCAATCCTGTAGGAATTTTCTAGAAGATCTAGATTAATGAGAGTGAATGGATCACTCCTATAATATGATAGTATTTCCATAATATCCATGGCATTAATTATCTACACACCAGCAACATTATTAGTGATAGAAAAATCAAATTCATCTACCTTTTCTGAAACAGTCACCGGTAAACTATGCACAAAATTTAAAGAATCACTAGAGAATTTTTGCAAAGAATAGAAGGAGTGTTTTTCTTCAAAAATAGAGATTTGAATGTCTTATTCTAGATCAGCCATGTGAGGATATGAGATATGAGATATCTCATACACTTCTAGATCAGTAGGAGAAGGATTCACTCCAAGGATACTTTCTTCAATTCGAATTGACTGTAGGGAAAATTCGGCTTCTTCTTCATCTTCAAAAATTTGCTTTTCTGTAGGAGAGGGCATGGACTCATCATGTTGGATTTTATCTGAACCTATTTCAACATATGGTATTTTAGATTTATCTCCCATATGACTGCTAGGTTCTCCTGATAGAGGGAAGGTGATGAAGGATTCCCTGGAAGCAACCATGTGGTTGGATGCTCCAGAATATATCAAATAAGGCTTTGACGAAGAGAGGCTTGCATGCAAGAAAATATCATCTTCTTTAGTCTGTTCTTCATCATCAAACATCTCTACACCTTGTGGAAGGGAAATATTGTTCTGCACACATAGAGATTTCAACTGGTCAAGGGTCTTCTTCATGCATGAGTCTTCTGGATGAAAACCCTCATAGAATAGGGACACTTTTTTCTTTTCAAACTTCTTATTTTTCTCAGAGCCAGAGGCTCCTTCAGAATTCTATTGATTATGTTTAGGCTTCGAATAAGCTACTTTTGGGTCCTTCTTATTTGATTTCCCTTTTTCTTGTGCTTTGCTAGAGTCATTAACTAGGAGATCTTGATGACTCCCATTCGAATCAACTTCTCTTGCTCCTTGATTAAGGACTCGGAAAAGGAATCTAATGAAGAAATTTTCCAATCAGGAAAGGTTTCCCGCTTGGAATGAAATATGGAAACAAATACAAAATACTCAAAACCGAGTTTATTGAGTATGGAGAGGACATTTTTCTCATCCTTCCTTTCTATTCCGCACTTTCTTCATTGAAGTGCAAGAGACTTGAATTTAGTAAAGAATTGCTCAATAGTCTCGAAACTACTGGGATGTAAGGCTACCAGCTCATTCTCCATTATGTATCACTGAATCTAATATTGTTTTCCAAACAAGTTCTCAAGCTTCTCCCTAGATTCTCTATATTTCCTCAAACCTTCAAGGTTGAAGAGGAGATCTATAGATATATGAGCGCATAGATAACCGAAAGCTTCATCACAACGGTTTATAAATTTGTTCTTTTCAACTGGCTGATGGGGCTCAGCTTCCCTTCCAAGTATTATCCTAAGGTAGCCATGCTTGCGCAAGGCCAGCTACATATCAATCCTCCAATCAAGATAATTTGAAGTTGTAAGGATCTGTGGTGTATGAGATTGAGAATCCATAATTCTTCGGCTGAAAGATCACAAAACTTTACACAAGCTATGTAGCACCTGTTGATTTTCATTGCAAACCACTAAAAAATGTGAACTATGTTAGAATCATGCTTTTCCTCTCGACATGAACATGCATGTTTTCAAGGTTTTCCATGCTCGCACCACTACTTTGAATAAATTCTGAGTTAGCAAATCAAGATTTTAAATTCTGAGTTAGCAAATCAAGATTGGGGGCTTCTGTGGAAACCTAGCTACTTTTGATGGTCAATCGACAGAAAAAAAAAAAAAACATCTAGCCTACTTGAGATGGCTCTGATACCATGTTAAAAATTTTGTGCCATTTAGATCTTCAAGCAACGAGTCAAATATTATTGTTGCAGTAAAAGGAGAATGAAGATCCAAACAGAACAAATCAATCCACACATGAAACTAATGAGTATAGCTCAGATAATTACAGTATCATTGTCATTCATTAAATATGGTTTTACAATAGTTTACATAAGCATAATTCAAATGCATTAGGGAGAAATTCGAATATACCAACTAGATCTAACTGTACCTAACTGACTGGCTAACTCATGGTGTCTCAATCAATATTAGAGTCCAAAGATTAACTCCCAGATGTCTAACCAACTCATACAATCAGTAATAAATAGTTAACTAAGTGAAATTGAGGTGGTATGTGGGAAAAGGAACCTACTCCACATGCAACCATGCATTAGCTATGCATAACTAGCGCTAGCTAACTGATTATGATCTATTTGAAAGTAACTGGAAGCTAACTAAGCTCAACTAGTTCCAACTCCAACTAACTGATGGAGGTTGGTGTCGGGACTCCCAGTGGCTCCTAAAATGTAGGGATTGGTCTAAGAGGCACCCAAACTTATGCATGCACATGTAGTAAGTGGAAGATAACCTCTAGTAGTGTTACCCACACTCTAGTAACTAGTAAATGTGTCCCCATTAGGCCAACTGGACCCAATGGTACTAGTGGACCCAATTAATTAATTAAGGTTCCTAAGTTAGGATAAATAATCTAATAGACAGTATGGTTAAGGGAGGATTGATAATCCTAACAAAGGCTTCATATGGAATCATCCCCAAGGATTCTTACTGCCCATTATTATAACCAAACTCTACCAAGTGTAAATAATCTTCCCACTTGGTTGGTTTGTCCATCACATACATGCGAAGCATGTCTTCAAGAACTTGACTTAGCCTCTCTATCTGAACATCAATCTGAGGATGGTAGGAAGTGTTGAAGTTCATATTTCTACCCAAATATGCAAACATACCCTTCCAAAAATTGGAATTGAACTTAGGATCCCTGTCAGAGACTATTGCCTTAGGCAATCCATGCAATCTAAAAATATCCTTCATGAATATTTTTGCAAGGGTATCAGTTTTATATGTGGACTAACTGGTATAAGATGTGATTCCTTTGTCAACTTATCCACCACAACCATGATGGAATCATGTTTCCTCCAAGTAAGTAGAAATCCTGTAATGAAATCCATGGAAACAACTTCCCATTTCCATTCTGGAACTGGCAAAGGCTACAAAAAAAATATATGTGTTGATGCTCAACCTTCACCTGCTGACATTTCATGCACTTCAAAATATACTCAGCAATGTCCTTCTTCATTCCTAGCCAAAAATACTACTTTTTGGTTGTATTAATTGTCTTCTGATATCCTGAGTGACCAGAATATGGAGCTCGATGGATTTCATCCATAACAATTCTCCTCAAATATGCTACAGGTGGAATATAAATTTGTTTTTATAAGTAAGAATTCCATCTTCTTCCAATTTATATCCCTCATACCTCTTCTCAATACTTTTTTGCTGCAACTTGTATTTTACCTGCTCATACAATTCATCTTCAGCAATGTGATTAACAATCTGTTGTCTCAAATCTAATTGGAAAATACTAAGAGATGCCACATGCATTTCATGCACCTTCTTGTTGAGTGCATCAACCACTTGTTTTTCTTTTCCTTTTATGTGTTTGATTTCAAAATCAAACTCACATAAAAAATACATCCATATAGCTTTCCTAGCATTTAGAGTTGGTTGATCAAACAAATATTTCATACCATAGTGGTCTGTCCCTAACTCAAACATTCTTCCCATTAAGTAATGACTCCACATATTGAGAGCATGTACTATGGCTGCAAGTTCTAAATCATTAGTGGTATAGTTATTCTCCCGATCCTTCAACTTTCTTGACTCATAACATACCACGTGGTCATCTTGCATAAGAACTCTTCCAAGTCCTTGATTACATGCATCAGTACACACCACAAAATATTTTTATGGGTCTGTAATTTTCAAAACTGGTGCACTTATGAGAAGGTTCTTCAACTGCTGGAAGCTTTCTTCACACCTTGGTTTCCATTAAAACCTCATCCCCTTATTTTGAAAAGAAGTGATGGAATGTGCAACCTTGGATAATCCTTCAATGAATCTCCTGTAGTATCTTGCAAGTCCCATAAAATATCTTACATCTATTACATTTCTTGGGTTAGGCCAATTCATAATGGGTTTAATCTTCTTAGGGTCTACAGATATTTCTTCATATGAGATAATGTGACCCAAATAATGAATCCTATCTTTATAAAAGTCACACTTTCTCAACTTTGCATACATATTATGCTCCCTAATAAATTGTAATGTAAATCTCAGATGTTCTTCATGCTCTTCCTCATTCTTAGAATAAATAAGAATGTCATCAAGGAAGACAAGAACAAACTTGTCCAAATACCTGTTGAAGACACTATTCATGATACACATAACTATAGCTAGTGCATTTGTGATACCAAATGGTACCACTACAAACTCATAATGTCCATACCTTGTTCTGAAGGCTGCCTTATGAATGTCTTCATCCTTGATTCTTACCTGATGGTAACCAGACCTTAATTCAATATTGGAAAATACCTTTTCTCCTCTCATTTGATCAAAGAGTTCATCAATTCGAGGTAAAGGATATTTATTCTTCAGTGACTTTGTTCAGCTATCTGTAATCAATACACAACCTCAGTGTACCATCTTTCTTCTTCACAAACAGAGCTAGTGCTCTCCAAGGAGACACACTTGAACTGATATACTTCTTTTAGAACAAATCTTGTAGCTACATCTTCAGCTCTAGAAATTCCAATGTGATCATCTTGTAGGGTGTCTTGGACACTAGTGCTTCTCCTGGAACAAGTTCAATGGTGAAATCAATGTCCCTCTTTGGAGGAAGCCCTATAATTTCATCAGGAAAAACATCCCTGAATTCCTACAAAACATGAAAGTCCTCCAACCTAGGAGTTTCATTCTCTGCTACCTGCAACACATGGGATGCATACACACTGCAACCTTTCCTGCATAACTTCTTCAACTGCATTGCTGAAGTATTCCTAACATAAATCACCTTTGGAATGTCTCTTACAACTCTTACGTTGCCTTCTTCATCCAAGCACTCAAAAGTCTTGTTGTAACAATCAAGCTTTACTATGTATGCTTCCAACCAATCAATTCAATGAGAATATCATAGGAACCAAGTGGTAGAACATTCATATCTACACATGTGACTAACCCATCCATAACCAATGGACATTTCTCTACCACTTCACTACCTTTTTTTTTAGTTCTAGGGGCTAGTTGGACTAACCATGATTTGTTATACTTTAACTTCTTAAAAGCATAAATCTCAACAACTCTAGGAGTAATATAACTATGAGTAGATCTAGGGTCAATCAAAATAGAAACAAATTGCTCAACAATCTTACCTGCAACTTCAACCACAGTGGGTTGATGATATTCCTGGTGGTCCTCTAGTGCTGCATAAATCCTAGGGATAGTCCTTGCTACTTGACCTATTGTTCCAAATTCTTGGATGTTGTAAGTTGGAATTACATTCCCAATCTCAAGTGGAAAATTATTGCACATGTGGGGTCCTCCACATCTACAACATTGCTAGAGGTTCTATGATCTCTTTTGGATCTCTTGGATTTTCTCCCATCACTTTGGTTGGCTTACTCACAGCTTGGGATGGCTGCTTCTGTTGATTCCTTAAGTTAGAATGTTTGAAACATTTCTTCCTTTGGTCAGAATTCTCATTCTTCTTGTCCTTCCATGTCTTATGGTAATCATGTTTTCCTTTGTTGTTATCATAACAATACTTGGTTTTCTGATAGCTTCTTCTAGAGTTCTAGGCTCATAAAACTCAATTCTATCTTTGTATGCTTGAGGTAGCCCACTCAGAAAACATTGGATTTTTACTTTATCATATTTGATGTACCTAACATACCTCAACAACTCCAAGAACTTATTTGCATATTCTTCCATTGTATATTGTACCAATCTGAGCTCATGGAATTATTTGATATTTTCATCATAGTACCCGTCAGAGAGGTACTTCTGCTTGAAATATTTCTTGAACTATTTCCACACTATATTTTTATCATTGATCTTCCTCACCTTCCTAAGGTGCTCCCACCATATGGATGCTTTTCCATTCAGATTGAAGATGGCTACTGTAGCCTTCATATTTCCTAAGTAGTCTTGGACATGGAAATATTTTCTTATCTCAATAAGCCAAGCTTCATATTCTTGACTAGTCCTTACCTCACCATTAAAGGTAGGCAACCTTTCCTTCGTAAATTCATCACGTGAGATGTTCCTATAACGAATTTTTCTATTATCTCTATAAGATGAAGATCTTGAGCCCCTAGTGGATCCTTCAGAGTGTAATGACCCACTAGAAGATTTATTTCTTCTTATGGCACTACTTTTTCTTTCTTTGGGATATATTGCATGATGCCCATAGCTCATCCTCCTTTGGATGTCTATCATAATTTGCAACATGGCTGCATTTAGCTGATGCTTCTCTTCCTGAGCCTTAATCAAGATTCTCATGGTGGATTCCATGTCTAGGGGAGTATCTTGATATCTTCTGCCATTAGAATTCACCTCAACATTTCCCACTCGGACATTTTCACCCATGGCGTCTTCCTTGTGCTCATAGGGACTTTGTGCATCCTTCATGTTGTAGGTTCTCATGGCCATGCCAAACCAACCTTTCCCAATATGCATTATGACTCTCTATAAATGTGTTCACCAAACACACTCTTCAACTGCAGGTGTGAACAGTTGATATCATGGTATCACCTAGATCTACGGTCAAGGTTCATTTCACAAATAAAAGAACAAGAAGGATAAATAGGGTGCTAAGTGGTGAAATGGAAACTAATCGCCACGGTGGAGGTTTAATATCAATGGGTGAGGTTGATCCTCAAACAAATCAATGGTTTCCAATGATTTAGCTAGGAGAACTAGTGCAAACAAAGAAACTTTTGATGCGCACGATAAGAAACGTGCACAAATGACGTTCCCTCCTTCCATTGGATATCATGATTAGAGATAAGGGGGTATAAAAATCACTTTTTGGGGTGCAAAATCCCTATTCAATTGGGTTCACCAAAAAATTAAATTCCATTGGTTAGTTAACTTTATAGAGCACTGCCTCGGACATTTGGATGGGTTAGCTAGGTTTAGTAGAACTACTAAAATAGTACCCTATCTTGCTCCGGTTTTCTTTCTTCAACTATTTAACTTAGCCCTTCTAAGCCCAATGTTGTAACTAATAGCTCTGTTAACTATTCAACTTGGCTCATTTAGGTCCTAGTGCTACAACCAACAACTCTAATACCAATATGTGACATCACATACCCCATAATGCAGAAATATTTAAAAATTTTGCTTCAAGAACCCTTTTTCTCCTTTCGAAACACAAGGCACGGGTGTTAACAAAATCTTCCACATTCATTATCACACTTAGAAATCACTGTAAAAGTCTTTCTTCCCTTCACAGATCCCTTCTATGACCAGAAACGCCATTTTCGCATTGAACCTATTCTTTCCACACTCCGCCCTCTGCACTTTCACTTTCTGCCTTCCACTTGCAGAGCTCAGGAGTTGGAAACACCATGTGCAAAGGAGATATTTGACCACTCTCCCTCCTTCCTCCTTCCGCTCTTTCAATTTCCACTTTCTGACCTTGGAACTCAGGAATGAAAACTTTAACATTCGACAAAAATGTTCAACCATTATTTCTCCTTCCACACTCCCACTTTCTTCCTTCTGCTCAAAAATCGAGAATCAAAAGTTTAATATTCAACGGGATTTTTCAACCATTATTCCACCTTCTGCACTCCCTCTTTTCTCCTTCCGCTTGGAACTTGAGAATTGGAACTTACCTTCAACTTTTCCATATTTTATGATTTCTGACTTCCACCTTTCCTCTTTCTGTAGTGGTTTGGAAGTCGAAAACTCAATTTTTCCTTCGAATTTTCGTTGCTTTTTTTTCTTTTCTGCCTTTCATAGGTAGATCTAGGAGTGCAGAAAACTAACTTTCTTCCTTGTTTCACTTCCCTTTCTCTGGTTTCTGTGTTCCACTTTCCTTAAGCGGATTCCAAGGGGTGGAAAGACTAAATCTCATGCATTATGATCCTTCCATTAGGATTTTATCCTCCAAGGACTTAAAACAAAATGCATTGCAAAAAACATACACAGATCCTTTCTATGATTGAAAACACTATTTTCGTTAAACCTGTTCTTTCCATAGTATTTCCTCTGCACTTGCTCTTTCCACCTTCTACTTGCAGAGCTTAGGAGTTGGAAAAACCATGTGTGAAGGATATATTTGACCACTCTCCTACCTTCTGCCTTTTGCACTTCCCCTTTCCGCCTTCTGACCTCAGAACTTGGGAATCAAAAATTTATCATTCGACGAAAGTCTTCAACCATTATTCCTCCTTCCGCACTCCCGGTTTTCTCCTTCCGCTCTTAACCCGAGAATAAGAACTTAGCCTTCAACTATTCCAGATTTTCTGGTTTTTTGCCTTCCACATTAATGCTTTCCGCAATCGTTCAAAAGTCAGAAACTTGACTTTTTCTTGGAAATTTTGTTTCTTTTCCATTTTTCTGCATTTCCTCCTTCTACAGGCAGATCCCGGGGTGCAGAAAACTAACTTTCTACCTTGTTTCACTTCCCTTTTTCCGGTTTCTGCCTCCTGGTTTCCTTAAGTGGATTCCAATTGGCAGAAACACTAAATCTCATGCATTTTGATCCTGCCAACAGGATTTTATCCTCCAATGACTTAAAAAAATGCATTGCACAAGGCATATATAGGAGTAAAATGCAGGAAAACATACACAAGTAAACCTCTAATTAATCATCATCAAGAATTCCACATGAACCTAACAATTCATCATATTCATAAGCATTCTACATAACTAGTATAGTCATTCATAA
This sequence comes from Pseudotsuga menziesii, assembly GCA_001517045.1. Taxonomy (NCBI): domain Eukaryota; kingdom Viridiplantae; phylum Streptophyta; class Pinopsida; order Pinales; family Pinaceae; genus Pseudotsuga; species Pseudotsuga menziesii. Next base: position 282,077 of record LPNX010261376.1, on the reverse strand, counting down.
ACAATTACATTGCATAAACAATAATAACAAAGAATACTTATCTTGGATGATGGTGTTGTCCTGCAACTATCTATGCAGCTGCAATGTTCCACCCAGCCATAGGCCAGTTGTGTTCATCAATCTCTCAACACAACTTCCACCACCGAGATGTGCATGACTTCCACAAGGAACTAGGGAACAATAGAATCACAAACAGCCAAATCAAAACACCAATAGTCAATCCAACCTCTATCTGGGTTTACCAAATTTTCCATCCAAGCCAACACTCAGTTGGGTTTATCAGGCTGCAGGATTACAAGAAAAAAAATTCTGGGTTTATGAAGCTTACTCAGCCAAGCCAACATACAGTTGGGTTTATCAAACTGTTGATAGTAAATCCAAATTTTACAATAAGGACCATCCAAGCCAACAAATGGGTTTATCAGGCACTCAGCCAAGCCATCATTCATAGTGGGTTTATCAGGCTGTTGAGCCAAGATTACACATGGACAAAACACAACAAGACACAACCAAGACAATATCTAATTGGGTTTATCAGACTGCTAAGGCGGTGGAAAGGTAGTATGAATAAGCTAGTGTCTCATTCAAGAGCTAGCGACATCCCCACAAGGTCTATTTGGCATGGGATCCACATTACCTACACACCCAACACAAGGAATCGTCCCCTTCTCTGCTCCACAATCCCTCAGGCTATGCCTTCCCTTCCAGTGCTTTTCAGGGAATTCAGTGAAGATTTACCAACCACTCTTACCTTTTCATGAGGTTCCTATATGCACTAGGTTTTTCAATCCCATTCCTCTTATCTTCCATTCCTCAGTCTTGCATACAATTTAGACCCAAGCCAGGGTGCAAATCACAACAATTCACAGGGAAACACAACACATTGGCTTCACACTATAACACAAAGAAAAACATGGTCTCCTACCAATCTGTGGTTCAAGATAACTTTGCAACACATCAATAAATTTCTCAGCAAGGGAAATACTTGCAAAACAACTAGTTTCACCACTCCAGACAGTGAAAAACATAAGATCACGCTGCTATACAGTGAACAATCATGATTGCAGGATTAGGGATGAAAAACATGTGAATGAGTGAGTGTATATCACCAGAATGACCACAACGTTCAGGTGAAGACCATGATGATGGAGTGGGAATGTATATTCTTGGTTTACTTACCCCATAAGCAAGAATACAGGTTCTACATGCTGCAGGCCTGCTCAGTCACAAAATTAGACTTCCATGCCCTGCTCTTCCCAAGGCATTAACTGCCTCAACCAACTTATGGAAGAAATAAATGATTGAGTGTAGAGGAAAATAGGTAGATGAGGTTTTATGGGTTTCCCCATTGACATATGGTCATTCCCTATTGGCTCAGGGGGTTTGACTAACTCCCCTCCCTATTCCTTGTGAAATAATGCCCCCATCTCTTTCACGTTGCATTTTCGTAGCTAGTTGTGGTATTTATTAAATTGTGCATTTACATGATATTCAAAATATATTGTGCATGAACAACACAATAACCATAGGAATCAACCTTGATCACCTACACACAAAACACCAAATCAATGGCAGGGCCTTTTCCTTGAGCTCGTTGCTATGATTCAAATACAATATATACATCATGTATAGTTTCAATACCATGGGGTCAAAACTGGGGTATTACACTTTCCTAGAAACAACTCAAGTTTTCTCTGGGAAATATCAATTGCTTGGTTCTCATCAAGATTGTATGCACACTCCTCAATCACATGCAAAACCAAATGCATATCATGATCCACCATCTTATGAGGTCACTCCATATAATCAATAATGCAATCAACCTTGTGATGATGGATGAATGGTGTGTAGGAGGGAAGGCATGATATTTTCAACTTTTCATGACATTTCTCTATATCCATGTTGGTCTCTTGGAGTACACATTTAGTTATGTTCAAGAAATATTGGGTGGTCATCAAATCTTGTGTGATATTGCAAATATATTCTTCATCCTTCAAGGATGCACCATGAAACAACTCAACAAGCTCGATAAAACTCTCTCTATCAGTTAGAAAATGGATTAAATTACCTTTGATGCTTGTCATGGTATTCTGAAACTTCTCCATGTCTTCCATGGAAGATTGATCCTCCAACTTCCAACATAGATTTGTAATCAATGCATGGATTCCATGGAGAGTGTATAGGGACTATTGATCTTGAACCCACTAATCTTTAGTGGCCATGTAAGAAAATGAAGTTCTGGTAGATGAACCTTTTCTTCTTCCCTCTATTTTCTTGGATCAACTTCATGAAACTCGAGTGGTGATGTGGAAGTTGATCTCGTTTCTTTTGAGCAGCTACAAGGTCTTCATTTTCATGCTCAAGGAAACTTAAACCTGCAACAACTTAATAAATATGGATCTCTATGCCACATGCATAAATGTGTGAGTACCCCTCAATAAATATTCCATTATAGCTCAAGCTTCCATCAATAGATGCTTCATAAGAACTTGAGGACCCAAAAGTAGTTACTCCTTTATACATATATATAATATTATCTCTTACCACCTAAGTTGTACTTAGTGTTTTTTATCAAGTGAGCCTGGAGAACCGGACAAGGATAACTTGTTCAGACTTCAGAAGACCTTTGGAAGTACTTCTGGGAAGTGCTTGTTGTACTATATCACATGTTCATACCCCATGGGGGAATTGTAATAAATGTTCTAGCATGATAGTGTCTGTAAAAGACTCGGTCTCTTAGACTTTATTTGTCAATCCGATCAGCCCAGGGTGTTTTTTCCCTTGGTTATTATTGGTTGTTGAATAAACGACTGATAATTTCTGATTTTTTCACTCCATACCTCCAAAGTTGGGGTGGTCGTCTTGGAATTTAGTCCTATTGAGGTTATTAGAGTGTATGTGTCAATGTATAAACATGCTAGACATCATGGTCGAGTCATATGAACATGTCTAAGTCCCCCTAGGTTTTTTCATTTTTTCAATTTTTTAGTTTTTTCAGTGTTTTTTATTAAAAATTTATTTTTTCCAAAACTTAGGCTATTTTTTAATAGTTTAATTGGAAAAATTGATTTTGTCATAAAAGTGGGCCAAATAATCAATTTTAGTCATGTAGGTGCTCATTTTCAAGCTAAGAGCACCATGTAAACCCATGGACCCACTATTTCCTAGTTTTGAGTGATTTTCCATCACTCAGGTCAGAAAGCCCCAAAAATCAATTATTGATTATTTTAATTAATAAATTGATGAATAATGGAGCAAATCCAAAATCATAAATCAGTGGATTCTCAGCCGATTTGATTGAAATCAGTCAGATCTGAACCAGATTGACTGGATCTGACAAATCCTTGACTGAAGGAAGTGATCAAATCAGATCCATAGTTGATCTTCATCTATCTTCATGGGGAATTGCACCCTCTCTCTCTCCTCCACACGTGTGGACTCTCCTGGATGCTCTGTGGACTGATGTGTCGGTTTATGGGTTGATGTGTCAGCTCAATCAGGCCCCCGGTTGACAAGTAGGCTCAGTTCAGCTTCATATCTGCATTGATTGACTCTCCATCAACTCATTTGATCTATCTCCTTAGGATTTGCACCCCCCTGGGCTAGATCTCCTTGTTTTTGTATATATCCAAGCACAACAGCCTCTTCCAAGCTAGTTAGAACTGGGATTGAGGTGCTGCTACAATTGTACTGTTGTTATTGTTCATTTGAAATAAAGAGAAGCTTTGGAGGCAAGATGGTGTTGTGCCATTGTATGTGTGGATGATCATTGCCATTTTTTTATTGGGGTAACTTGTATCTGTGTTCATAATTTGCTAATTGCTTGTGGATTCATTGCTAAGATTGATAATAAGCTTATTATAATATTGATAGGAAAGGTGCTTTTTAATAAGTTTATTGTCCATGTATTTCCTTTGATTCATGTTTAGAGATCTAGATTCAGCATGTTCTACAAGCTTATATGCATGTTATTCTGAATCTCTGTGTATGTACTAATCGGATCTCACAAATATTTCGGCAAGTTTTTTTATTTCAGCTGAGCTGCAGGTTCCTAAATTGGAGAGGATGCCGATCTAGTTTTCTTCTTTACTCTCTCCAAAACCTTCCAAATGCATAGTCCCTCAACATTCCACCTGAAAACTCCACTGTGGATCTTCAAGGCTACCAGCATTTCTCTCCTCCTCTTCCTCCCTCAAAATCAACTCTTTTACCTAGTTACTTTGTTCATAGGTTTGATACTGTTTAGATATATCATCTTAAAAGTAAATTTAACATATATCTATCTTCTCAAATCCCGTAGTCTAGATCTTGCTCTTAAAAGGTTTCATAAGCATTCTAGATCTACCTTTAGGGAAATCGTCCTTTTTGCATGGAATTTTAAAGAAAATTGCTAGCTTGCATGCATTAGATTTCTGTTTGCTGTTATAAAAGACAAATCTAGCAATCAGGGAACATCATATTGGCTGCCTAAAAGGCAAGCCAAGATCCCAAGGAAATCTTGCTTTCCTTGGTTCCCTTTTTAGCCTTTTTAACTAGTTTTTACTTAGCATTTTTTGGTTAAAAGTAAGCTGACACAAAGGTACTTTCAGAGTGCTTTTGGGAATATTTTAGTCTAATAAGCTTTCTGTTTTTATCAGGCATAACAGAAAAAAAGGAGGAGCTGCTGCTCGAAAGTGACTTTTGGACCCCTAAATCCCCCCAGGGGTCTCCCTTTTTTACTGAAATCTTTAATTTTCGCACTTTGTAAGCTCTTGATTTCATTCTATATAAGAATAAAGAGGCATCATATCATTTTTATGATATTGTAACTGCTGGTAATAAAAATATTTTTTGAATAGGCTCTTTCAAGCCCATTCCCCATCCCCCCTGGGGGGATTTGCGTCCGTGTCATTTTTTGCTTTTCCGTTCATCTTTTTCAATCTAGCGTAGTATTAATATGTAGGGTAGTATAATTTGATATAAAATAAATTCCATATTCCATTTCTATTGTTTTCAAAGTAACTTTAATACTTACCCCACGAGCCTCCTTTTGAGCCGATAGGTGAAGAAAGTTTCGTGGTAGTCTAATTAGAAAATTGTGGTTTGATCATCTTTTTATGTTTCATTTAATGTCATCATTTGTTTCAGTAACCATAATAAAATCAAACCCTCCTTGATTCCCCGATTGAGGTCCGCTTGGACCGAAAGAGGTTCCTGGAGGGTTTTCTTTTTAACAAGAACATCCATCTCAAAATTTACTAAAATTGACAAGACTCCGGTGTGTATGCTTTGCACTTGGTTGTGGTTCGTCCGATCATTCAAGCTGTATCAAAATAATTTGAGTGACTAGTATAATTAGGATTCACTTTCCCAAATTGACAAACCATCAGGTGAAAATCCAACACCTAGATCAAACCATTACGGTGGAAAAATACCTAAAGGAAGCGGGAACTTCTGAAAAGTGACCTCGGGCCATCGATCTCTGTCACACCCTAACGGGTGTGTTATGAACAATAGCCCTAGAGACTCCATTCAGCCCAGATATTCCTTCCGGGTAGCCATGAAGGTTTTGTTTTGGACATACTCCAAGTACTCTCGGGTATATCTGGAGTCCACCTCTTCGCCTAATTTTAATCAACTCATATTTTCACATTAACTTAAAAAATACCAAGAGGCAATTGCAAAACATTCACTCCAAGCACATGCAAGTATATTGATTTCTTTTTTACTCCATTTTTAAGGCACTCATTATTTTCTTGCTATATATTTATATTGTGTCTCAGCATTGTGCTTTCGTGTGCTCATTTTTGTATCTTGTTATCTATGGTTGTTTATGGTTAAATTTCAAACTCCTAAGTAACTCTTTCAGTTCAACATCACCTTACTAAGTAATTTAGCCTTAGTAACTTAATAGGGTCTACCCCCCATGGCTTCGTTAGGAGTTGAGCCTAAACGGAGGAGTCAAGAACAAGGTGACAGCCTTGACTCGAGACTTGCCCCCAAGGACACACCGAGTGGTTTGAATATTTCTGCCACGTGACCCAGGTGTGTGTAAGGTGGAAACATTTTTTGGCACCGTTGCTGGGGATAAGTATTTTTATTCCCGAGTACGACTTAGTCTAACTTTTTTCTAAGCAACTAAAAAGATAAATTTTTTTGATTGATCTAGTCTTTAAAAAACATAAAAATTAAAACTCGTTCCATATGGGGACTCCACTGTCTAACATCCCTTCAAGACTTTCTACCCGAAGAAACCGTTGACAATTATTCAATCCTTTCTCTGATCCTGAAAGGTGTATTAGGGAAAGACTGAATAGGCAGACTTCTCGTAGAAACCTTGAAAATTTAGGAGACCAATCCCTTTGAGATATCCATCACATATTTGTAGAGAGTCATACCTTCCAATCTCAATAAATGACGGAATTTTACAAACCCCTTGAATTTTCTCAGATAGCAGGTAGTCCTCATGACATTCCGAATGATGCTATCAAGAAGCTCCCCATATTCAAGGGAAATAATGCCATCACTGCCAAGTCTCAAATCCGAAAGTTTGATAAGCATCTGGTCAGTTACTGCAATAATGCTGCCTCTAACCATGCATATGTCAAAATTAAGCTCTTTGCTTTATCTTTAGAGGATGATGCTGCGGAATGGTACGCCAACCTTGGTGATGATTCATGTAAAACTCTTAATGAATTCCTAGAGGGTTTTAATAAGAAATGGGGGGAAAATAAAGAACCAAGACATCTGCTCACTGCCCTTCATAACATAAAGGAGATGGAGAATGAAACCATTGATGAATTTAATACTAAGTTCAGGAGTGTGGTTGTGGGCCTCCCTAGAGAAATCAAGCCCAGGGATGCCTCCATCCTCATATATTACATCGAAGCTTTAACTGGTGATTTGAGGTACCAGTTAAGGGACAAAGAGCCGACTGATCTAAAAAATGCTCAGGAATTGGTTGAGAAAATAGAAAAGAATATGCAGTCTTCAGGAAAATCCAACATTCCAGGTTACACTAGGGGAAACACTTCATATAACAAGGAGAAGGGAAAATCCATTGAATTAGAGGAAAAGGAAACCTCTAAAGACCCCATGGAAAAAGTAACTAACATGATAGAAAAATTGGTTACTAGTCAGAACCAAATCATGGAAAATCAATATGTACTATTGAATAATATTCAGAACAGAATAATCACAATGGAAAGAAATAATGGACCTAGGAACTTTCAACCTAAACAAAATCGGGTGTATCAGAAGAAAGCTCCTCAACAAGAACATAGGATTCCAAACCAGTTAGACTCAACTAACCTGGTAGAAGAAGTCATTCCATGGTGTAGACCTTGTGATCAACTCCACTAGGAAATATCTCGCTATATAGAAAACCAAGTTATAGAACATGGAATGGCCGAGGTCAGTAATCAGGAAACAACATCAGGCGAGTCTGATCATGTGTACATGGTAGGCTGAACCTATGCTTTATCAAACCAGGATTGGCAGCAGGCCACAAATTATGGTTACGAGAAGGATTTCCTTTCCAACTTTTATGGTGTAATTCCTTCTCCGAAAGCAATTAAGGAAATGAAGGAGGCTAGATTCAAGGGAGCAGTATATCAAAGAAGAGAGAAGCCACCACCGTCTAAATAGTACAAGACAAAGGTAACCGCTCCTCCCCTTCCAGATCCTCCTATTGTCCCTGAATCAAATATTGATATGGGAGAATGGATAAGTAGTGCTAAGATTCATGTTTATGCAACCGATGTCCTTAAAATTCCTGGTCAAAAAGAAAATCTGTTGAAAGCCTTAGAGGATATTCAAAGTAAAGCTCATAATATTGTCAAAGATGATCCTCTTCCTAATAACAATGCTATATTTGAAGCTGAACATATCGAACCTATAGATATGCCTATAGTCCTCAATAGTGTTGATCCGAGAAGAGAAGACCACCCACCTTTTTATGTCTCCCTCTTATTTGATAACCTTCTCCTTCATAACTGCATGTTATATTCAGGTGCTTCATCAAATTTCCTGACAAGAAAAGTAATGGAACAGCTAAATCTAAGGGTCACCCAACCCTACCACAATGTTTGTGCCATGGACGCAAGAGAATTTGAAGTGGTAGGAATAATCTTGAATTTATAGGTTAAGTTGGCTAAGTATCCTGATATCGACATGTGGATGGATGTGGTGGTGATAGATGTTCCATATAATTGGGGTATGTTGATGTCCAGAAAATGGGCCGCAGCTCTTGGTGGGCACATTCAAATGGATTGGACATATGCTACTATACCTGCATAAGAGAACACTAGGGTGATTCTCCACAGAGAAAAGTTGAGGAAATGACATGTAGAAAACCCTAAGAAGCCCGAAAATGAATTTTTCATTTCACTGATAAATTTGGAAACTATGCTATTTTGTCAAATTTCATGGCCCCTATTAAGGAAAACATTAAAAATGAAAAGATCGATGAAGTTTGGAAAATGTACTTTGACAGGGCTTATTCCAAAACCAGAAAAGGTGCAGGCATCGTGATCATCTCTCCATCAGATAAAATCTACAACTTTGCATTCAGGTTAGAGTTTGAAGCATCAAACAATGTAGCTGAGTATGAGGCATTGCTCCTAGGGTTAGAAACCGCTAAAGATATGGGGATAAAGATGTTGAACATAAAGGGTTATTCAGATCTAGTTGTCCTCCAGATGAAGAATCAGTATCAATGAAAAAATGACAGACTAAGAAAGTATAGAAATGCCACATGATACACTATGGAATGGTTCCATGCACTTAACATTCAAAAGGTCCATAGGGAAATGAATTGGTTAGCAGATAAATTGGCAGTAGCAGCATCCACCCTCCATCCATCGGATGAAATGATTAATGGGAATGCGAAGATGGAAATCAATTTCAGACCTTCGATTCCAGATAATATAGACCACTGGCAAGTGTTCAAAGATGATGAGCAACTCTTGAGATTCATCCACAATCTACAAGAGTTTGAAGGTTGCAAGATCAGTTATCAGCGGGAGGGTAAAGAGTATCAGGAGTGTGAGGATAATGAAAGGAATCACATCCTGAGTAGCCTTATAGATTTCGAGAATGTTTTCGATTGACAGGATCTTCATAAAAAACAAAAAGAAGAAATAAAAATTGGAAATTATATGGAAATAAACATAGGAACTAACAAAGACCCCAAGTTAATAAAAATCGGAAAAGGTACTTCGGAAAAAGAAAGGAACAATTTGATCAACTTAATCAAAGAGTATAGAGATGTGTTGGCCTTTATTTATGATGAGCTTAAAGCCTATCGGGAGGATGTGTTTCAACACACTACTCCCCTCACAAAAGAATCTAAGGAGGTAAAACCTTTTCGATACAAACTTAGGCCAATAAATCCTAATTTGGCCCCCATTGTATAGAGGGAAATTCAGAAGATGTTAGCAGCAGGGATCATAGCACCTACAAGACATTCATGTTGGTGCTCCAACTTAGTTGTGGTCAGAAAGAAGAATGGGTCAATTAGAATATGTATAGATTTTAGGAATCTAAATACATCATGCCTCAAAGATAATTACCCATTACCCGACATGGAAACATTGCTTCAAAGAGTAACAGGATCAGGAATGATGTCCATGTTGGATGGATTTTTTGGTTATAACCAAGTGTTGGTAAATAAGGAGGATCAACATAAGACTACATTCACTACACCTTAGGGTACCTATAAATTTCTAAGAATGCCTTTTGGCTTATTGAATGCTGGTGCCACCTTCCAAAGAGCCATGGATTTTTCCTTCAAAGAACTTATAGGAAAAATAACTGAAATATATCAAAATGACTTAACTGTTTTTTCAAAGGAAAGATATGACCACATAAGTCATCTTAGGTAGGTTTTTATAAGATGCCGGAAATATGGTATTTCCTTGAATCCCGCCAAGTCAATGTTTGGAGTTGATGAAGGCAAGTTGTTGGGGCACATCATTTCTAAGGATGGTGTCAAGGTTGATCCTGAGAGAGTTGAAGCCATTAAGAAAGTCCCCTTGCCTTAGAATCTAAAGGCTCTCCAGTATTTTAATGGTCAAATGAATTTCATAAGAAGATTCATCCCAAATTTAGCAGAATTAATGAAACCTCTACAAAAGTTATTAAAGAAAGATGTTAAGTTTGAGTGGACAAATGAAGGAAAAATTGCATTCAAGTCTATCAAAGATGCCATATCCATGTCCCCGGTCTTGATTAGTCCAGATTATTCCAAAGAATTCCAAATATTTTTCTTTGCCTCAGAAGACACCATTGCTGGTGTTTTGCTTCAAAAGAATAAGGAGGGACAAGAGAAACCTATATCATTTATGAGTAGAGCCTTGCAAAATTCAGAGTTGAAGTATACCACGATGGAGAAACAGGCCTACACTCTTTTCAAGTCCCTTAAACATTTCAGAACTTATATAGGTTACTCCAAAATCATTGGATGTGTACCCCATACAACTGTCAAGGATATCATGTCTCAATAGGATTATCTAGGAATCAGGGGTAAGTGGGTTTCAAAGATTCAAGAATATGACTTGGAGATAAAACCTACTAAGTTAATTAAGGGACAAGGTCTTACAAAGATGTTGACCCAAGGAAATGAAAAGGCCTTAGGAATAATCTTCCAGAACAGTGATTCAGAACAGAATGTATCAGACAAGCTTCAGAGATTAGAGCAGCACCCTTGGTACACCGACATCATATTTTTCCTCCACAACCTTACATGGTCCGATCACTTACTTGGCCATAAAAGAAGAGAATTAAGGTTAAAGGATACTAAGTATTGTTTGACAAAAGATGGTTTGGGTTGGAGAAACCCCGATGCTTTAAAACTTAGATGTGTTGATGAACCTGAGTCCAAGAAACTCATGGTTGAGTGCCATTCAGGATTTTGTGGTGGACATTTTGCAGCAAAAACAACCACCCACAAAATCCTTAGAGCAGGCTACTATTGGCCGAACCTATTTTCAGATGTGCACAAGGCTGTTAGAGTTTTCCCCCGGTGTCAGTTATTCACCGGAAAACAACAAATGAAATCCTTTCCTTTAAATCCAATAGTAGTCCAAGCCCCTTTCAAGCATTGGGGGCTTGATTTCATCGGTAAGTTCAAAGATAACTTCAGCAATAGTTATTCTTGGATTCTTACCACCACTGGTTATTTTACCAAGTGGGTAGAGGCGATACCCACCAAGAAGGAAACCGATGCTATAGTCATGGATTTCTTAGAAGATAAGATTATCAAAAGATTCGGTGTGCCAGCTAGAATCATCATGGATAATGGCCCGTGCTTTGTTTCCTCTGAGATGTCATCTTTCTGTTTCAAGTACGGCATTATCCTATCCCACTCATCCAATTACTATCCCCAAGGAAATGGTCTAGCTGAATCAAGTAACAAGAACTTAATGACCATAATCAAAAAAATTGTGGGTGACAATAAGAAGGCTTGGGATAGCAAGATCAAATTAGCATTATCGGCGGAGAGAATCACCAAGAAAAGTTCAACCGGGAGGAGCCCTTTCGAACTAGTCTATGGCCTTGATGTCACCTTACCAGTCCATCTAAAGCTTCCAGTTTATCAGTTTCTCCAGACCTTCAGCTCAGATCAAGAGGCCATTCAGAGCTAAATAAACCAGTTAATTGAGCTAGATGAGAGTAGAAGAAATTCTCTTGACCAGAGTATTAGAAATTCAGACAAGGTCAAGAGAACCTTTGATAAGTCTACCCGGCCAGGATCCTTCCAAGTAGGTGACACAGTTTTGCCTTGGGACAAACGACAGGAGAAACCTGGGAAACATGGAAAGCTAGACAACTTATGGTTGGGACCGTACATCATCAATGAAATAGCAGGAATGAACTCCTTCTATCTAAATGACCTAGAAGGATAAAGGTTGAGCCTGCCAATGAATGGTTTCCTCCTCAAGTTGTTTTTCGCTGAGACAATTTGATGCCTTTATTGGCATTGGTGGTTTTAGGGCCAATTTCTAAACCTTGCCCTACATGTATTTCTAAATTTTATATATCATGTTGCTGTATCATAGATATTGTTGTATTATAGTTGTTTTGTACCATGTTGAAAATTTTCCTTTGTATATTAGTTTTTGTAAAATATTCCTTTTTGCACATTATAGACTAATTATGTACATTAGTTTGCTTTTTATAGTTAATTTTTTCTTATATATACATGTTACTGACAAACTCTAATTGCTATGCAGGACCCAGATATTCCATAGTTCTCACATCCTCTCCTTTGAACAGAAGATCAGTTAGAGAATGTGTCCCTAGATGGAGCCAGAATGTTAGCACCTAAGTTGTACTTAGTGGTTTTTATCAAGTGATCCTGGTGAACCGGACAAGGATAACTTGTTCGAACTTCAGAAGAGCTTTGGAAGTACTTCTGGGAAGTGCTTGTTGTACTATATCACATGTTCATACCCCATGGGGGAATTGTAATAAATGTTCTAGCATGATAGTGTCTGTAAAAGAGTCGGTCTCTTAGACTTTATTTGTCAATCCGATCAGCCCAGGGTGTTTTTTCCCTTGGATATTATTGGTTGTTGAATAAACGACTGATAATTTCTGAGTTTTTCACTCCATACCTCCAAAGTTGGGGTGGTCGGATTGGAATTTAGGCCTATTGAGGTTATTAGAGTCTATGTGTCAATGTATAAACATGCTAGACATCATGGTCGAGTCATATGAACATGTCTAAGGCCCCCTAGTTTTTTTCATTTTTTCGTTTTTTTATTTTTTTCTGTGTTTTTTATTAAAAATTTAATTTTTCCAAAACTTAGGCTATTTTTTAATAGTTTAATTGGAAAAAATTATTTTGTAATAAAAGTGGGCCAAATAATCAGTTTCAGTCATGTAGGTGCTCATTTTCAAGCTAAGAGCACCATGTAAACCCATGGACCCACTATTTCCTAGTTTTGAGTGATTTTCCATCACTCAGGTCAAAAAGCCCCAAAAATCAATTATTGATTATTTTAATTAATAAATTGATGAATAATGAAGCAAATCCAAAATCATAAATCAATGGATTCTCAGTCGATTTGATTGAAATCAGTCAGATCTGAACCAGATTGACTGGATCTGACAAATCCTTGACTGAAGGAGGTGATCAAATCATATCCAGAGTTGATCTTGAGCTGTCTTCATGGGGAATTGTGCCCTCTCTCTCTCCTCCACACATGTGGACTCTCTTGGATGCTCTGTGGACTGATGTGTCGGTTTATGGGTTGATGTGTCAGCTCAATGAGGCCCCTGGTTGAAAAGTAGGCTTAGTTCAGCTTCATATTTGCATTGATTGACTCTCCATCAACTAATTCGATCTATCTCCTTGGGATTTGCACCCCCTGGGATAGATCTCCTTGTTTTTGTATATATCCAATCACAACAGCCTCTTCCAAGCTAGTTAGAACTGGGATTGAGGTGTTGCTGCTATTGTACTGTTGTTATTGTTCATTTGAAATAAAGAGAAGCTTTGGAGGCAAGACGGTGTTGTGCCATTGTATGTGTGGATGATCATTGCCATTTTTTTACTGAGGTAACCTGTATCTGTGTTCATAATTTGCTAATTGCTTGTGGATTCGTTGCTAAGATTGATAATAAGCTTCTTATAATCTTGATAGGAAAGGTGCTTTTCAATAAGTTTATTGGCCATCTCTTTCCTTTGATGCACGTTTAGAGATCTAGATTCAACATGTTCTATAAGCTTATATGCATGTTATTCTGAATCTCTGTGTATGTACTAATCGGATCTCACAAGTATTTCGGCAAGTTTTTTTTATTTCAGCTGAGCTGCAGGTTGCTAGATTGGAGAGGATTCTGATCTATTTTTCTTCTTTACTCTCTCCAAAACCTTCCAAAATCATATTCCCTCGACATTCCACCTGAAAGCTCCACTGTGGATCTTCAAGGCTACCAGCATTTCTCTCCTCCTCTTCCTCCCTCAAAATCAACTCTTTTACCCGGTTACTTTGTTCATAGATTTGATACTATTTAGATCTATCATCTTAAAATTAAATTTAACATAGATCTATCTTCTCAAATCCCATAGTCTAGATCTTTCTCTTAAAAGGTTTCATAAGCATTTTGGATCTAGCTTTAGGGAAATCATCCTTTTTGCATGGAATTTTAAAGAAAATTGCTAGCTTGCATGCATTAGATTTTTGTTTGCTGTTATAAAAGATAAATATAGCAAGCAAGGAACATCATATTGTATTCCTAAAAGGAAATCCAAGATCCCAAGGAAATCTTGCTTTCCTTGGTTCCTTTTTGAGCTTTTTAAACTAGTTTTTACTTAGCATTTTTTGGTTAAAAGTAAGCTGACCCAAAGGTAATTTCATAGTGATTTTGGGAATATTTAAGTCTAATAATATTGCTGTTTTTTATCAGGAATAACAGAAAAAAAGGAGGAGCTTCTGCTCGAAAGTGACTTTTGGGCCTCTGAATCCCCCCAGGGGTCTCCCTTTTTTACTGAAATCTTTAATTTTCGCACTTTATAAGCTCTTGATTTCATTCTATATAAGAATGAAGAGGAATCATATCATTTTTCTGATATTGTAACCACTAGTAATACAAATATGATTTGAATAGGCTCTTTCGAGCCCATTCCCCATCCCCCCTGGGGGGGATTTGCATCTGTGTCATTTTTTGCTTTTTCGTTCATCTTTTTCAATCTAGCGTAGTATTAATATGCAGGGTAGTATAATTTTATATAAAATCAATTCCATATTCCATTTCTATTGTTTTCAAAGTAACTTTAATACTTACCCCACGAGCCTCCTTTTGAGCCGATAGGTGAAGAAAGTTTCGTGGTAGTCTAATTGGAAAATTGTGGTTTTCTCATTATTTTATGTTTCATTTGCTGTCATCATTTGTTTCAGTAACCATAATAAAATCAAACCCTCCTTGATTCCCCAATTGAGGTCCACTTGGACTGAAAGAGGTTCCTGGAGGGTTTTCTTTTTAACAAGAACATCCATCTCAAAATTTACTAAAATTGACAAGACTCCGGTGTGTGTGCTCTACACTTGGCTGTGGTTCATCTGATCGGTCAAGATGTATCAAAAGAATTTGAGTGACTAGTATAATTTGGATTCACTTTCCCAAATTGATAAACCATCAGGTGAAAATCCAACACCTAGATCAAACCATTACGGTGGAAAAATACCCAAAGGAAGCGGGAACTTTTGAAAAGTGACCTTGGGGCATCGATCTCTGTCACACCCTAATGGGTGTGTTATGAACAATAGCCCCAGAGACTCCATTCAGCCCACATATTCCTTGTGGGTAGCCATGAAGGTTTAGTTTTGGACATACTCCAAGTACTCTCGGGTATATCTGGAGTCCAACCCTTCTCCTAATTTTAATCAACTCATATTTTCACATTAACTTAAAACATACCAAGAGGAAATCGCAAAACATTCACTCCAAGCACATGCAGGTATATTGATTTCTTTTTTACTCCATTTTTAAGGCACTGGTTATTTTCTTGCTATATTTATATTGTGTCTTAGCATTGTGCTTTCATGCACTCATTTTTGTATCTTGTCATCTATGGTTGTTTATGGTTAAATTTCAAACTCCTAAGTAACTCTTTCAGTTCAACATCACCTTGCTAAGTAATTTAGCCTTAGTAACTTAATAGGGTCTACCCCCCTTGGCTTCGTTAGGAGTTGAGCCTAAATGGAGGAGTCAAGAACAAGGTGACATCCTTGACTCGAGACTTGCCCCCAAGGACACACCGAATGGTTTGAAGATTTCTGCCACGTGACCCAGGTGTGTGTAACGCGGAAATTTTTTTTGGCACCATTGCTGGGGATAAGTCTTTTTATTCCCAAGTACGACTTAGCTTAACTTTTTTCTAAACAACTAAAAGATAAAAACTTTTGATTCATCTAGTCTTGCAAACACATAAAAATTAAAACTCGATCCATCTGGTGACTCCACTGTTTAACATCCCTTCAAGAATTTCTACGCAAAGAAACCGCCCACAATTATTCAATCCTCTCCCTGATCTTTAAAGGTTTATTAGGGAAAGACTGAATAGGCAGACTTCTCATAGAAACCTTAAAAATTTAGGAGACCAATCCCTCTCACATATCCATCACATATTTGTAGAGAGTCATACCTTCCAATCTCAATAAATGACAGAATTTTACAAACCCCTTGACTTTTCTTAGATAACAGGTAGTCCTCATGACATTTCAAATGATTCTATCAAGAAGCTCCCCATATTCGAGGGAAATAATGCCATCACGGCCAAGTCTCACAACCGAAATTTTGATAAGCACCTATTCAGTTACTACAATAATGCTGCCTCTAACCATGAAGATGTCAAAATGAAGCTCTTTGCTTTATCTTTAGAGGATGATGTTGCAGAATGGTACGCTAACCTTGGTGATGATTCATATAAAAATCATAATGAATTTTTAGAGGGTTTTAAGAAGAAATGGGCGGGAAAGAAAGAACCAAGACATCTGCTCGCTGCCCTTCATAACATAAAGAAGATGGAGGATGAAACCATTGATGAATTTAATACTAAGTTCAGGAGTGTGGTTGTAGACCTCCCTAGATAAATCAAGCCAAGGGATGCCTCCATCCTCATATCTTACATCGAAGCTTTCACTGGTGATTTGAGGTACCAGTTAAGGGACAAAGAGTCGGCCGATCTAAAAACTGCTCAGGAATTGGCCGAGAAAATAAAAAAGAATATGCAGTCTTCAGGAAAATCCAACATTCCAGGTTACACTAGGGGAAACACTTCATACAATAAGGAGAAGGGAAAAGCCGTTGAATTAGAGGAAAAGGCAACCTCTAAAGACCCGATGGAAAAGGTAACTAACATGATAGAAAAATTGGTTACTAATCAGAACCAAATCATGGCAAATCAATCTATACAATTGAATAATATTCAGAATAGAATAATCACAATGGAAAGAAATAATGAACCTAGGAACTTTCAGCCTAAACAAAATCAGGTGTATCAAAAGAAAGCTCCTCAACAAGAAACTAGGATTCCAAACCAGTTAGACTCAACTAACCTGGTAGAAGAAGTCATTCCATGGTGTAGACCTTGTGATCAATTCCACCAGGAAAGTACTTGCTATATAGAAAACCAAGTTATAGAACATGAAATGGTCGAGGTCAATAATCAGGAAACAACATCAGGTGAGTTTGATCATGTGTACATGGTAGGACGAACCTATCCTTTATCAAACCAGCATTGGCAGTAGGCCACAGATTATGGTTACGAGAAGGATCTCCTTTCCAACCTTTATGGTGTAATGCCTTCTCCGAAAGCAATTAAGGAAATGAAGGAGGCTAGATTCAAGGCAGCAGTATATCAAAGAAGAGAGAAGCCATCACCGTCTAAATAGTACAAGCCAAAGGTAACCGCTCCTCCCCTCCCAGATCCTCCTATTGTCCCTGAATCAAATATTGATATGGGAGAATGGATAAGTAGTGCTAAGATTCATGTTTATGCAACTGATGTCCTTAAAATTCCTGGTCGAAAAGAAAAGTTGTTGAAATCCTTAGAGGATAGTCAAAGTAAAGCTCATAATATTGTCAAAGAGAATCCTCTTCCTAATAACAATGCTATATTTGAAGCTGAACATATTGAACCTATAGATATGCCTATAGTCCTCAATAGTGTTGATCTGAGAAGAGAAGACCACCCACCTTTTTATGTCTCCCTCTTAGTTGATAACCTTCTCCTTCATTACTGCATGTTAGATTCAGGTGCTTCATCAAATTTCATGACAAGAAAAGTAATGGAACAGCTAAATCTAAGGGTTGCCCAACCGTACCACAATGTTCGTGGCATGGACGCAAGAGAAGTTTAAGTGGTAGGGATAATCTTGAATTTACAGATTAAGTTGGCTAAGTATCCTGATATCGACATGTGGATGGATGTGGTGGTGATAGATGTTCCAGATAATTGGGGTATGTTTCTATCCAGAAAATGGGCCGCAACTCTTGGTGGGCACATTCAAATGGATTGGACATATGCTATTATACCTGCATCAGAGAACACTAGGGTGATTCTCCACAGAGAAAAGTTGAGGAAACGACATGTAGAAAACCCTAAGAAGCGCAGAAATGAATTTGTTCATTTCACTGATAAATTTGGAAACTATGTTCTTTTGTCAAATTTCATGGCCCTATTAAGGAAAACATTAAAAATGAAAATATCGATGAAGTTTGGAAAATGTACTTTGACAGGGATTATTCCAAAACCGGAAAAGGTATGGGCATCATGATCATCTGTCCTTCAGATAAAATCTACAACTTTGCGTTCAGGTTAGAGTTTGAAGCATCAAACAATGTAGTTGAGTATGAGGCATTGCTCCTAGTGTTAGAAACCGCTAAAGATACGGGGATAAAGATGTTGAACATAAAGGGTGATTCAGATCTAGTTGTCCTCCAGATTAAGAATCAGTATCAATGCAAAAATGACAGACTAAGAAAGTATATAAATGCCACATGGGACACTATGGAATGGTTCGATGCACTTAACATTCAAAAGGTCCATAGGGAAATGAATGGGTTAGCAGATAAATTGGTAGTAGCAACATCCACCCTCCAACCATCAGATGAAATGATTAATGGGAATGGGAATATGGAAATAAATTTCAGTCCTTCGATTCTAGATAATATAGACCACTGGTAGGTATTCAAAGATGATGAGCAACTCTTGAGATTAATCCACAATCTACAAGAGTTTGAAGGTTGCAAGATCAGTTATCAGCAGGAGGGTAAAGAGTATCATGAGTGCGAGGATAATGAAAGGAATCACATCCCGAGTAGCCTTATAGCTTTCGAGAATATTTTCAATCGACAGGATCGTCATAAAAAACAAAAAGAAGAAATAAAAATTGGAAATTATATGGAAATAAACATAGGAACTGACAAAGACCCCAAGTTAATAAAAATCGGAAAAGGTACTTCGGAAAAGGAAAGGAACAATTTGATCAACTTAATCAAAGAGTATAGAAATGTGTTGGCCTTTAGTTATGATGATCTTAAAGCCTATCGGGAGGATGTGTTTCAACACACTATTCCCCTCACAGAAGAATCTAAGGAGGTCAAACCTTTCCGATAAAAAAATTAGGCGAATAAATCCTAAGTTGGACCCCATTGTACAGAAGGAACTTCAGAAGATGTTAGCAGCAGGGATCATAGAACCTACAAGACATTCATCTTGGTGCTCCAACTTGTGGTCAAAAAGAAGAATGGGTAAATTAGAATATGTATAGATTTTAGGAATCTAAATACATCATGCCTCAAAGATAATTACCCATTACCCAACATGGAAACATTGCTTCAAAGAGTAACATGATCAGGAATGATGTCCATGTTGGATGGATTTTTCGGTTATAACCAGGTGTTGGTAAATAAGGAGGATCAACATAAGACTACATTCACTACACCTTGGGGTATCTATAAATTTCTAAGAATTCCTTTTGGCTTATTGAATGCTGGTGCCACCTTCCAAAGAGCCATGGATTTTTCCTTCAAAGAACTTATAGGAAAAATAACTGAAATATATCAAGATGACTTAACTGTTTT
The DNA here is from genome assembly GCA_001517045.1 of Pseudotsuga menziesii. Lineage (NCBI taxonomy): Eukaryota > Viridiplantae > Streptophyta > Pinopsida > Pinales > Pinaceae > Pseudotsuga > Pseudotsuga menziesii. The sequence continues at coordinate 262,502 of LPNX010261376.1, read as the reverse complement.
TTCAAAGGAAAGATATGACCACATAAGTCATCTTAGGTAGGTTTTTATAAGATGCCGGAAATATGGTATTTCCTTGAATCCCGCCAAGTCAATGTTTGGAGTTGATGAAGGCAAGTTGTTGGGGCACAACATTTCTAAGGATGGTTTCAAGGTTGATCCTGAGAGAGTTGAAGCCATTAAGAAAGTCCCCTTGCCTTAGAATCTAAAGGCTCTCCAGTATTTTAATGGTCAAATCAATTTCATAAGAAGATTCATCCCAAATTTAGAAGAATTAATGAAACCTCTACAAAAGTTATTAAAGAAAGATGTTAAGTTTGAGTGGACAGATGAAGGAAAAATTGCATTCAAGTCTATCAAAGATGCCATATCCATGTCCCCGGTCTTGATTAGTCCAGATTATTCCAAAGAATTCCAAATATTTTTCTTTGCCTCAGAAGACACCATTGCTGGTGTTTTGCTTCAAAAGAATAAGGAGGGACAAGAGAAACCTATATCATTTATGAGTAGAGCCTTGCAAAATTCAGAGTTGAAGTATACCACGATGGAGAAACAGGCCTACACTCTTGTCAAGTCCCTTAAACATTTCAGAACTTATATAGGTTACTCCAAAATCATTGGATGTGTACCCCATACAACTGTCAAGGATATCATGTCTCAATAGGATTATCTAGGAATCAGGGGTAAGTGGGTTTCAAAGATTCAAGAATATGACTTGGAGATAAAACCTACTAAGTTAATTAAGGGACAAGGTCTTACAAAGATGTTGACCCAAGGAAATGAAAAGGCATTAGGAATAATCTTCCAGAACAGTGATTCAGAACAGAATGTATCAGACAAGCTTCAGAGATTAGAGCAGCACCCTTGGTCCACCGACATCATATTTTTCCTCCACAACCTTACATGGTCCGATCACTTACTTGGCCATAAAAGAAGAGCATTAAGGTTAAAGGCAACTAAGTATTGTTTGACAAAAGATGGTTTGGGTTGGAGAAACCCCGATGGTTTAATACTTAGATGTGTCGATGAACCTGAGTCCAAGAAACTCATGGTTGAGTTCCATTTAGGATTTTGTGGTGGACTTTTTGCAGCAAAAACAACTGCCCACAAAATACTTAGAGTAGGCTACTATTGGCCGAACGTATTTTCAGATGCGCACAAGGCTGTCAGAGTTTTCCCCCAGTGTCAGTTATTCACCAGAAAACAACAAATGAAAGCCTTGAATTTAAATCCAATAGTAGTCCAAGCCCCTTTCCAGTAGTGGGGGCTTGATTTCATCAGTAAGTTCAAAGATAACTCGAGCAATGGTTATTCTTGGATTCTTACCGCCACTGATTATTTTACCAAGTGGGTAGAGGCGATACCCACCAAGAAGGCAACCGATGCTATAGTCATGGATTTCTTAGAAGATAAGATTATCACAAGATTCGGTGTGCCAGCTAGAATCATCACAGATAATGGCCCATGCTTTGTTTCCTCTGAGATGTCATCTTTTTGTTTCAAGTACGGCATTATCCTATCCCACTCATCCAATTACTATCCCCAAGGAAATGGTCTAGCTGAATCAAGTAACAAGAACTTAATGACCATAATCAAAAAAATTGTGGGTGACAATAAAAAGGCTTGGGATAACAAGATCAAATTAGCATTATGGGCCGACAGAATCACCAAGAAAAGTTCAACCAGGAGGATCCCTTTCGAACTAGTCTATGGCCTTGATGTCACCTTACCAGTCCATATAAAGCTTTCAGTTTATTAGTTTCTCCAGACCTTCAGCTCAGATCAAGAGGCCATTCAGAGCAGAATAAACCAGTTAATCGAGCTAGATGAGAGTAGAAGAAATTCTCTTGACCTGAGTATCAAAAATTCAGACAAGGTCAAGAGAACCTTTGATAAGTCTACTCGGCCAGGATCCTTCCAAGTAGGTGACACAATTTTGCATTGGGACAAACGACGGGAGAAACCTGGGAAACATGGAAAGCTAGACAACTTATTGTTGGGACCATACATCATCGATGAAATAGCAGGAGCAAACTCCTTCTATCTAAATGACCTAGAAGGAGAAAGGTTGAGCCTGCCAGTGAATGGTTTCCTCCTCAAGTTGTTTTTCGCCGAGACAGTTTGATTCCTTTATTGGCATCGGTGGTTTCAGGGCCAATTTCTAAACCTTTCCCTACATGTATTTCTAAATTTTATATATCATGTTGTTGTATCATAGATATTGTTGTATTATAGTTGTTTTGTACCATGTTGAAAATTTTCCTTTGTATATTAGTTTTTGTAAAATATTCCTTTTTTGCACATTATAGACTAATTATGTACATTAGTTTGCTTTTTATAGTTAAATTTTTCTTATATATACATCTTACTGACAAACTCTAATTGCTATGCAGGACCCAGAGATTTCAGAGTTCTCACATCCTCTCCTTTGAATAGAAGATCAGTCAGAGAATGTGTCCCTAGATGGAGCCAGAATGTTACCACCTAAGTTTTACTTAGTGGTTTTTATCAAGTGAGCCTAGTGAACCGGACAAGGATAACTTGTTCCGACTTCAGAAGACCTTTGGAAGTACTTCTGGGAAGTGCTTGTTGTACTATATCACATGTTCATACCCCATGGGGGAATTGTAATAAATGTTCTAGCATGATAGTGTCTGTAAAAGACTCGGTCTCTTAGACTTTATTTGTCAATCCGATCAGCCCATGGTGTTTTTTCCCTTGGATATTATTGGTCGTTGAATAAACGACTGATAATTTCTGAGTTTTTCACTCCATACCTCCAAAGTTGGGGTGGTCGGCTTGGCATTTAGGCCTATTGAGGTTATTAGAGTCTATGTGTCAATGTAAAAACATGCTAGACATCATGGTCGAGTTATATGAACATGTCTAAGTCCCCCTAGGTTTTTTCATTTTTTCATTTTTTTAGTTTTTTCAGTGTTTTTTATTAAAAATTTAATTTTTCCAAAACTTAGGCTATTTTTTAATAGTTTAATTGGAAAAAATGATTTTTTAATAAAAGTGGGCCAAATAATCAGTTTCAGTCATGTAGGTGCTCATTTTCAAGCTAAGAGCACCATGTAAACCCATGGACCCACTATTTCCTAGTTTTGAGTGATTTTCCATCACTCAGGTCAAAAAGCCCCAAAAATCAATTATTGATTATTTTAATTAATAAATTGATGATCAATGGAGCAAATCCAAAATCATAAATCAGTGGATTCTCAGCCGATTTGATTGAAATCAGTTAGATCTGAACCAGATTGACTGGATCTGACAAATCCTTGACTGAAGGAGGTGGTCAAATCAGATCCAGAGTTGATCTTCAGCTGTCTTCATGGGGAATTACACCCTCTCTCTCTCCTCCACACGTGTGGACTCTTCTGAATGCTCTGTGGACTGATGTGTCAGTTTATGGGTCGATGTGTCAGCTCAATTAGGCCCTTGGTTGACAAGTAGGCTCAGTTCAGCTTGAGATCTGCATTGATTGACTCTCCATTAGCTAATGTGATCTGCCTCCTTGGGATTTGCGCCCCCCTAGGCTGGATCTCCTAGTTTTTGTATATATCCAAGCACAGCAGCCTCTTCCAAGCTAGTTAGAACTGGGATTGAGGTGCTGCTGCTATTGTACTGTTGTTATTGTTCATTTGAAATAAAGATAAGCTTTGGAGGCAAGATGGTGTTGTGCCATTTTATGTGTGGATGATCATTGCCATTTTTTTACTGAGGTAACCTGTATCTGTGTTCATAATTTGCTAATTGCTTGTGGATTCGTTGCTAAGATTGATAATAAGCTTAGTATAATCTTGATAGGAAAGGTGATTTTCAATAAGTTTATTGGCCATCTCTTTCCTTTGATGCATGTTTAGAGATCTAGATTCAACATGTTCTATAAGCTTATATGCATGTTATTCTGAATCTCTGTGTATGTACTAATCGGATCTCACAAGTATTTCGGCAAGTTTTTTTATTTCAGCTGAGCTGCAGGTTGCTAGATTGGAGAGGATGCCGATCTAGTTTGATTCTTTACTCTCTCCAAAACCTTCCAAAGGCATAGTCCCTCGACATTCCACCTGAAAGCTCCACTGTGGATCTTCAAGGCTACCATCATTTCTCTCCTCCTCTTCCTCCCTCAAAATCAACTATTTTACCCGGTCACTTTGCTCATAGATTTGATACTATTTAGATCTATAATCTTAAAATTAAATTTAACATATATATATCTTCTCAAATCCCATAGTCTAGATCTTTCTCTTAAAAGATTTCATAAGCATTCTAGATCTCGCTTTAGGGAAATCGTCCTTTTTGCATGGAATTTTAAAGAAAATTGGTAGCTTGCATGCATTAGATTTCTGTTTGCTGTTATAAAATATAAATCTAGAAATAAGGGAACATCATATTGGCTCCCTAAAAGTCAATCCAAGATCCCAAGGAAATCTTGCTTTCCTTGGTTCCCTTTTTACCTTTTTTAACTAGTTTTTACTTAGCATTTTTTGGTTAAAAGTAAGCTGACCCTAAGGTACTTTCAGAGTGATTTTGGGCATATTTAAGTCTAATAATATTGCTGTTTTTTAGCATTAATAACAGAAAAAAGGAGGATCTGCTGCTCGAAAGTGACTTTTGGGCCTCTGAATCCCCCCAGGGGTCTCCCTTTTTGATTGAAATCTTTAATTTTCGCACTTTGTAAGCTATTGATTTCATTCTATATAAGAATAAAGAGGAATAATACAATTTTTATGATATTTTAACCACTGGTAATAAAAATTCTTCTTTGAATAGGCTCTTTCGATCCCATTCCCCATCCCCCCTAGGGGGATTTGCGTCCGTGTCATTTTTTGCTTTTTCGTTCATCTTTTTCAATATAGCGTAGTATTAATATGTAGGGTAGTATACTTTGATATAAAATCAATTCCATATTCCATTTTTATTTTTTTCAAAGTAACTTTAATACTTACCCCACAAGCCTCCTTTTGAGCCGATAGGTGAAGAAAGTTTCATGGTAGTCTAATTAAAAAATTGTGGTTTGCTCATCTTTTTATGTTTCATTTGCTGTCATAATTTGTTTCAGTAACCATAATAAAATCAACCCCTCCTTGATTCCCTGATTGAGGTCCACTTGGACCGAAAGAGGTTCCTGGAGGGTTTTCCTTTTAACAAGAACATCCATCTCAAAATTTACTAAAATTGACAAGACTCCGGTGTGTATGCTCTGCACTTGGCTGCAGTTCGTTCGATCAGTCAAGATGTATCAAAATAATTTGAGAGAATAGTATAATTAGGATTCACTTTCCCAAATTGACAAACCATCAGGTGAAATTCCAACACCTAGATCAAACCATTACGGTGGAAAAATACCCAAAGGAAGCGGGAACTTCTGAAAAGTGACCTCAGGGTGCCGATATCTATCACACCCTAATGGGTGAGTAATGAACAATACTCCCAGAGACTCCATTCATCCCACATATTCCTTGCAGGTAGCCATGAAGGTTTAGTTTTGGACATACTCCAAGTACTCTCGGGTATATCTGGAGTCCACCTCTTCGCCTAATTTTAATCAACTCATATTTTCACATTAACTTAAAATGTACCAAGAGGAAATTGCAAAACATTCAATCCAAGCACATGCAAGTATATTGATTTCTTTTTGACTCGATTTTTAAGGCACTAGTTATTTTCTTGCTATATATTTATATTGTGTCTCAGCATTGTGCTTTCATGCGCTCATTTTTGTATCTTGTCATCTATTGTTGTTTATGGTTAAATTTCAAACTCCTAAGTAACTCTTTCAGTTCAACATCACCTTACTAAGTAATTTAGCCTTAGTAACTTAATAGGGTATACTCCCCTTGGATTCGTTAGGAGTTGAGCCTAAACGGAGGAGTCAAGAACAAGGTGACAGCCTTGACTCCAGACTTGCCCCCAAGGACACACCGAGTGGTTTGAATATTTCTACCACATGACCCAGGTGTGTGTAAGGAGGAAACATTATCTATCTCTAATGATCATCAACAACATGGTTGGTGGATTCATCATGTTCATGTTATGTACAACCCCCATCAATGAGGATTGTCTACTTGTTTTATTCTAATTCACACTCCTCTTCATGGAACTTTTCGTCTCCAATGTAGTCCGTTTGTAGTGACTTCCTCTCCCTATAGTTGTCCTAAATTTTGCATCTGTCATATGCAAGTGAAATATTTTCATCCTCTAATGGATCATGTGGCTGCAAGTAGACATGGCTTCTACTTGTGCTTGATATTTTCCTCTTCCTTTCTTGGGGAGATGGAGTAACTTGGTTTCTCCTTGCACTAGATAGTACAACAGAGATCCACTTGTGCATCTACTTTGGTTCCCTTTGATTCTACTAACCCCACTTATTTTCACATACTATCAATCATATGTGCAATATTTACTTCATTTTCTTGGCAGTAGGGGTCCTTTAACAAATTCTTCATCTCAAGGTAGCAGTAATCTCGGAAAGAAAACACCTCCCTTATCTATTCTTTTAAAGCATAGTATTCCATGAAATCCTAGAAGGATTCCTTAGAGTTATTTCCATTGAAAATTTGACCAAAAAAACTTGTATATTAGTATGCCATATGAATTCATCATAAGATGGAAGCCAAAAGGCATCAACGTCATCTCTAATGAAGATACCTGAGGAACTGCATGAGGTTTCTTCATAGCCTTCTTTTTTGATCACCAAAGGTATCAAGCTCATGATGGAAAATTTATTCAACTAATATTTGTTTCCATAGGGGTGGAGGAAAGTGTTCTGATACCACTGTAATGAACCTAATCATATTTACGACTCACTAACTCTCTTTCACAATTTTTGCAAATAAGTTGGATAACAGGTAAGCAATTTGCAAGCTGAGTGAGTGAATAGAGTGGGGTTTTGGTAAGATCAACAAGGAAAGGGAAGGATACTGAATGTTCAAATTCTTGATCACATGGTATTGGGCCCTTTTAGTTTTCAAACATCAACCCGGATGAAGTCTACTTCCAGGCTTCTGGGAGTCCCAACTCGTGCTAACTAAAACCTTTACAAAACAGTCTCCAAGAAACTAGTGGATATGAGAGGGATTAAGGAGAATTATATAACTCTTTTATATATGTATATATCATTATTTTTAGTTTTATAATTAATATAAATAGTCAAAATGGATTCTAAAGGTCGCAATTGTAAAACTAGCTCTTAGGACAACTCACTAGTTTCATATTTTGGCTTTCCCAAATAGGTGAAGGAGGCTACAAATTCTATTTTTTAGACATTCGAAACTTATATAAAAATTTTAAGAACATATAAGAACAATAATTACTGAATTCAGTGACACAGAGGTCGAATTATGCATGATACAGTAAAACTAGTCAATTCTAGGTGCAAATCTCGACAAGGTTGGATTACACCATCTAAAATCCATTCATACTTGTGAGAATTGCTTCTTAGATAGATACATGAGCTATAACAGTATTCACCATCAAAGTGTTTGACAAAATATGTAATAGAAAAACAAAGAGATTGAAATAACACTTATGAAAGGTGATAATATCTAACCTTTATATTACAACACACCTTGTAGATGTGTATGATATATATTTATATTACATTGGATAAGATTCATGAGCCCTAGGGAGCCATGTGAATGCATACAAGTGTTAGACTAATATTTGACCCCTAAACCCCCCTACGTTGACGAATAGTCTCCCAAACCTAACCAAATAGTCATGAATCCATGTGTGAACATGTGTGAACAGGTAAGAAGCATGCCTAGGTCATAAATGAGGGAAGGTTGTAAGCATGGGAGAGTGCATGGGTCAGTGGGAGAGTCCCTAGGAGCCAAATAAATGACCAAGGAGACCACAAAAATCCACATTCACACACTAGTTCCCCTAGTTAAAGATGGAAGTGGTTTGTAATTAATGCAAGAGTCTGAAATGTTAGAATGATTAAACTAGAGTGCCTCAATTGCCAATTACTGAGCCAAAATCACCTATTTGACTAGTATTCATCAGTATATCCTAATTTAGACCATAGAACATAAGCACAAGGAAAATTATTATGTCTCTTAGGTATATCATCATGGTACTAAGGTATATTATTGCTCAAACACCCCCCCTTAATCCTAACTTAGTACAACTTATTCGACATGATTTATTAAGGCCTTCCTTAGAAACTAAGGCACAAGTCACCTTTTACAAAAAAAATTATTGATCCATGTAACCAAGGTAAGGAGAAAAACCTCATGGGAAAAAATATTTGTTACAAATAAATCTCATCATCATGTGATGAGGTCCCAAACATCAGTTATTACCCTGAATCCCAAGTTGTGAAGTGAAAATATTGGCCCTAACTTTAGTCTTGCATATAAAAGTCTAGCACCGCTTCTACCCTTAACGCTCATTGTCTCTTGATAGTAAGCGGTGCCACCGCTTTTTTCCCTTGTTCAATGTTTAGTTCTACCCTATCATCGCTCTATCATAGTGGAGGTTAAGCAGTGCCCAAGGTAAAAAGTGAAAAAGAGAAGATTCCACAAAGATTCTCAAAGGAAGACTTCGTGGCACCCTCATCCCTACTCCTGAGGACCACTTGGACTCGAGATCCATTCTTTTGGGATATCCCTTCCACCTCACCCACCATTTACTCAACCACCCCTATTCTCTCAAGACCTATAAAACCAAGCTCATACCCCATGGTTGAGAGAGAGCAAATTTATGCTATTGCACTGAGGTTTTGGCCAAATCAGTAGGGTGAGCATAGAAGGAGCAAGTTGGATCTTTTGGAGACAAGGCATTAGCATGTGAAGGAGCATCACAACAATAAGGTGAAGGTTGTAAGCTTTCTTGTTCATATTTAATGCAAAGTTGCTTCCTTTCCCGTAAAGTATGTTATGTTGTAATCATGCATTTTACTGTTGGATTCCTTAGTAATTGACATTTTAGTCTTGTTTCATGTAATTGTGCAGGTATGTCCGTGAAGAGCCATCACCATAGGAAACAACTACACCACTCTATCAAAGGAACTCATTCCAGATCTCCATAACTTCTAGGGGAAGTATTCCATCTCTCTTGTAACTCATTTGTTCTAGGTCTGAACCATTCAAACTAGAGAAACAACTCTTGTCTGCAAGAGGTGCATTTTTCCTAGCAACAAATATGGCGACTTTGCTGGGGAGAAGATTTCAGCACACATTAGAGGAAATTTCAACTCAAAATGGACCTTTCAACCCTAATTCAAATTCCATGTCATAATGTGTTAGCCAATGAAATTTATTGAAATTTGAAGTACCGTATAGGTCTTAAACAATTTCTTAATATAAATTTGGGGATAAGTATCATAAAAAAAACTACTTTTTTGTTCGTATTTTCGACATATCTCCCTGTGTTTTTACTCAAATTTCGATCAGGAGAGCTCATTGGATGCAGATATCAATTCCACATCCAACATGCTCTCTCGTTCGAAATTTGAGGAAACACATAGGGAGATATGTCGAAAATACGAATGAAAAAAGTAGTTTTTTTTCTTTTCTACCTCCAAAATTAATAAATATTATTTTCCTTAGGAGGCCCATTTTGAGTTGAAATTTCCTCTAATGTTTGATCTTCCTTGGTATTCAAACTCTTGTTTGAAATCCAAGATCCAGTCTTTCATTGATCAGTCGATCTACTAGCTTGTCTAGTGAGATTTTGGTTTGGTATAATCAGATATCTTCAGATCTGAGTCATTCTTACCTTCTGTACTTCATATTCATGTCAATTCATGATTTAATTCCAGTATTACAGTAGCTGACTTTTTTCTCTCCATTGTTTTGTTTTTTACTTCTACAGGACACTGCACATGCACAGTGGGAAATAAGTGGTGCCACATCCTATGTGTAGTAATCAGTAAGCAGTGCCACTGCCTGTGCTCAGTAATCAAGAAGCGGTGCCGATCCAGAAATGCTCTGTCACCTACTCTTCTCAAGCGGTTCCAGGTAGGCCTTTTACAGGCTTGTCATTTCAAATATTTGAGATTTTTTCTTTCTGTTCTCTGTGTGTTTGGGCTTCTTTTTAGATATCTGAGTAGTTAGATTCATAGTCTGGATGTGGTAAATGCTTGCTTTGTTGAATTCAAAAATCTAGGTTACACTCATCAATTTGATTTCTTGTATGCTTGGTTTTCATTTTCAAAAGGAGTTCTTGGAAGTTTAGTTCAGTTAGATCTCTTTTTACTACTTGATAAAATTGAAAAGGAAGACTTGCTTTTTGGTTTTTGCTTTCAATCTTCGTTAAGTTTACGAAAGACTTCTTTTTTATTTTAAAAGAATTTTTTTTGTTGAGATTTGAATTATAATTTTGCTTAAAGAAAAATTATTGGATTCCTGGCCAGCCTCATAAGCTTTCAGATCTCCATATTCTTCTTTCTTTTTACACTCTTGTCTCGTCAAAAGAAAAAATATATCATAGTTTTAAGTTAGATCTTTCCATTTTTGAAGAAAAATGAAAAAGTACTTAGTGTGCCTTTGAGTATTATTGTCTTTCTTTTTAGGAAAGGAGATCTCGCCTCATTTGCTTGCTTTCAAAGATCAGATTAGAAGTGTGTTGCTTTTTTATATTCTCAGAAATATTTGTTTAGTTAGACTGTTTGGGAAAGTTTTGGTTTTGAGATGAAATTGAAAAAGAAAACACTCTCTCCTTCCTGTAAGTAGGGCATACTTTGAATGGTAATGTGAAAAAATTTGCATATCATAATTTCATGGTTTTAATTTTTCTGTCATCACTCCATGCATTCACCTAACCATTCAACTTAAAATTAACGGTAGCTGTAGGTTAAAAATCTTAGTAACTTGAGTGACAGGTTGGAAACATGTTCCAACGTCGTAAAACATAGGAGTTGTCATTTATTTGCTGCACTTCAACCCGGTACCTACATGGTTCTTACATGTACCATCGGTATATAAAACAGCCTTTCATGTACCCTTGACATATATCGAAAGGTACTTCATGTACTCGATTGTATATCGGAAGGCCCCTTGTGAACGGTTGTTCATTAGAAATCACTACTATGGATTTGAACTCCCATGTACCTTGCGTATATCGGGAGGCCTTTCTAGGATTCCTGAAACCATCTGAGAAAATCCCTTTTGGTCATCTTATTGGAACAATACACTGAGAACAACACTCTAGGATATTAATACAGACACATCGTCCATGTAGTCAGGTATTTAGGTGAGGAACGATTGATCCTCCTCACCGTGTTTTACTATTGGACCCTACGGTATATAGCGAGTTGCAAAAACTTGACAATCCTAGTGAGGAACCATCTTGTATCAGCCCCTCTTGTCGCTTAAGTTTGCTTGGGGATTATAGCTTGTGTAGGAGAAAGTTTTGTATGATTTTTTTAGTTTTGAAACCCTAGGTTAGGTTTTAGCAACCATACAATCTGGCTGAGTTTCAGTTGAGATGATCCACAAGAAACCAGGGCTTACAGCCTGACTTTCCTCCTATCACAGGGGAGAGCCCAATGGAAGCCACAGATTAAGGTGATGCAACTGACTCCCACGTGGAAGGAAGCCCAGTTGTGGAAAGTGGATAACAATTAACTGCTTACGTTAATCCCTTGGTCCAATAGCCTCCTACGTCTGACACTTAATTTCATGCCCCAATGGAAGGTCGTGCTGATAGTCCTTTTGAAATTGAATATGGCCCTAATGCTCCTTTTTGGAGAACTTCTATGGGTCAATCCCTTTCAGAATTTGGGGTTACTAGACCTTCTTTTGATAATCCTCCACTAAGTGAGGATGAGTATAGAAGGATCTAAGCATCTCTTGACCACACCCGCAATTTTCAAGAGAGAATGGAAAGAATTGTTGCCTCACCTCTACCTCACAAAGAACCTATGTCGGTTCTTTTACCCCGTCTTTCAGATCCTTGGCCTTCTGGATATCATTTAATTTCTACATCGTTGGCTCTTATTGACGATATCCCAGCTCGTAGTGTGACTCCTCATAATCCGGGTCAAACCTCCAACCCTACTCCTGCAGTTTCACATCCTAGGTATGTTTCTATCCCTCCCATGCCCTCTATAGCTAGGGGGAGTTCCTCAGCTCAAATGGTATCAATATATTCCAAATCCCGGGGGCAACCCCCGATGCAAGTTACGTCATTAGTTAGTGGAGTTTCTACTAGTTCTAGATAGATCTCTATTGTAGGACAACCCACACTGGTTGTTCCTCCTACCAACACCAATATGGTAAACCCTCCATCAAGTTTAGGCCAACCCTCAGGGGCACAACCTATAATCAACTAACCTTCTTGGGGTTATGGTTACCCAGGGAATCAACTACCTGTAGGAAATATGAACTATCAACCTACATCTACAGGAACTATGTATCCTCGAATCCCTTACCCTGGAAACACATTTACGCCATGGGGGAAACCTAATTGGTCCTACATGCCAATAATGGGAGGAATGCATATACATACTACGAGAGGTTCTGGAGGGCCACCTTATGGTGGCCCACCCTTTGGAGTACCACCAGGAAGAGGCCCACCTAGAAAAGGCTCGCCTCGCAGAGGTCCACCTTATGGAGGACCACCACCAGGAGGACCACCATCAGGAGGCCCACCACCTGGAGGTCCACCCTCTGGAAGACCACCACCTAGAGGCCCAATTTCAGGAGGTCCACCACCTAGAGGTCCACCTTCTAGTAGACCACCACCTCATGGACCACCACCACTCAAAGGTCCACCACCACCCGGAGGCCCGCCACCTCCAGGTGGCCCTCCCCCTGAAGGTCCACCCCATCAGGGAGGATTTTATGGAGGATCATCTACCTATTAAATAACCCAACAACCAATGTATCAGTCAACTTATGGTCCTACCGGTATGCATATGCCTTATCAATACTACCAGTATGTCGAATCTAATTAAAAACTTCCGTTCTTGGAAAATTTGGACTTGTCCAATCTTTCAAAGTTGATTAATGATCCCATTCAGCATAACCCTTCATGGCCTGCTATTCCAGTCAAGTTACCATCAGACATTGTGAATTTTGATGGGAAGTAGGGAGATGATCCCAAAAATCATGTCACGATGTTACAACTATGGTGTTCTTCCAACTCCTTGATGGATGACTCTATTTGTTTGAGAATATTTCAACGAACTTTGACTGGTACAGCCACAAAATGGTACATTGAACTTCCACAACATTCATTTATGGACTTTAGAGCATTGGAAGCCATTTTTATCAAACACTTTCAGTTACCTATTCGTTATGAAATGGGTACATACCTTTTCACCTCACTCCATCAAAACACTTCCACACATATATCAAACCATATTCATGAGTGGAGAAGGTGGAGATGACTCATTGAAGCTCCCATCCTGGACCAACTATTAGCTGATTGGTTCATGAAATCCTTGTTACCTCCCATTACCCGATATGTGGCTATGTGTCAAAACCCCAGAATTTCCGAAAAATTTAAAATTTTCAAAATACAGATAAATTTCATAAAAGCAGTCAACTGATTATTTAATTAGTTAAATGTTAATGAATTCATTATCTGAATTATCTATTTGATTAAGTTTATCTTATAGAACAATTCTTTTTCAGTTTACTGACTTGTTTTTCTTTGCGACCACAAGGTGGAACTGTCATGATACTCAGGGCTTACTTAGCTTTCGAGCTAACACAGAAAGTTTTCCTGTTCTTACAGACTTACAGGTAAGAAGTTTGGGTGCTGCTTGTCAAAATTCTAAAGCATTCAATCATAAGTTCATCGCATAAAATAGCTCAGTAAAAGAATATAAAAGCTATTAAATTTCCAAAGCTTATAGAGGTAAAATCATTAAATTGTCCTTCTCTTTAAGAGGCTATGAGATTTAGTTCTATTAGTTAATGGTGACAGCTGCTTTCTTTCTAGTAGATGTAATTTATAGTTATTAAAGCATACTGAACCCTTCGATGTCTACACTATCCGTCAAGTGTAAAAAATGCTTTAAATGTTTCTTGGAAAGCAGTTTATGAATGACAGAGTTGTTAAGTCAAGGGTCTAACTTTAATTGTGCACAAATACATTTACATCATGATGGATTTGATTACTGTATGTGATAAGAACGTAATGTATATTGATAAGGAGTTTAATTACGACTGTTCCCAAATTTCAAAACCTTGAAGTTTAATGAGATTACATCTTTATTATTAGCTGTTCTTGAAGAGAATTAAACTAGTGTTGATGTGTGGAGTTCTTTTACACATAACCTAATCAGATGATAAGGTTTAGTTAGTATTAATAATCATCAAAAGGTTACTTATTGTCAAAACTGACTAATATGCTTAACATTTTTGTTTACCAACTTAAGGGTTTACACAACATATACTCCAAAACATAACTAGAGTTATTTTCATAAGATGGATATCTCATCGTGAACAGGTTTTATACAATTCCTTTCATAGATATGAAAAGGGCATATCCTTCATGGATTATAACCATTGATAGAATGCAAAACATAATAGTTTTAAGGCCTAACTTTTTAGGTTGATGAGTCTTTTGTTAAAAGAATAAGAGGCTAAACCCTTGTCATAATTATTATAGTTTATGGTAAGGATACTATGCAAGCATAGACAAAAGGGTTAAGAAACATAGAACGCGCCATAATGAAATTATGGTTTACCCTTGATCTACACTTACAATCTATGATTATATGCCTCCTATACAAGTATAAGTTCTAGGTTACGAATTGGTAAAGATCCATGCTATGATATCATCCTACTCATCGTTCTAAGGTTTACTTGGTTGAACTTTACAATGTGTAGGTTGGTTGACATTTGGTACAACGAACCTTGTAGAATCTTCTTATCGCATGATTTGGATTGCAAATCATTTGGATACTTGCTCGCTGGAAACTATATTTTTTTTACCCACTGCATGCCAATTATTAATCTGTCAACATGGGCTCGTCGTAGCCAAGTGTTTGGAGGTTAAAAGGGCAATCTCGAACCCTAGTTTGTCATTCCTTCATCGCCTTCAGGCCTCAGGTCGCTCTGCTGCTACACTCCTGTCTGCAATGTCGCTTGCACTTGGTGTTGGTAATCTTCCTGCTTGTTCTATTCCCTGTGAGCTCATCCAAATACACAGTAAGGAAGTGTTGTTACCAATGTTTGTTGCTTGAGAATAGGTCAGTGATTCTTTCTTCAGGTTTTCACCATCTTAGTGCACTTAGTCCCGAAATCTTCGACTGTAAGGAGTCCCCTTCTTCTTTGGCTTGGCATTAAGAGTCGTGGCCTTTCTATTCAAGGCTGCCGGGCATAGGGTTTCACCGTAGAGTAGTTCCTTTGGTAGGATAAGAAGTGACGATCTGAGCCTATTTAGTTGTTGTACTTGCTATTCTTATTCTCAGTCGTGGTTGGTTGGTTGCTGTGTGGTAACCTCCTTCCTTCTTGCAGCAAATGAAGGGTTTCCTTCTCCTCGTGCTGGTGGTTGCGCTTCTGATTGTGGGTGGTCATGCTTCAGTATGATTATAGGTAAGAAATGTTATAAACCCTTCCATTAACTTCGCAGTTTTAATTCAATACACAACTTTTTATTTTGTATACAAGTTTTAACACTATCGTTCCTCTTGTTCTCAGGTGTTGGCCTGTCTCCCTCTGCGTGGCTAGTGCGAGGCTGAGGAAACTGCTTGTTGGTTCTTGGGTAAGCCCTGGGTTATCCATGGAAATTCCTTCTTGTTTGGTTCCTTGTGTTTCCTTTAACAGTTGGTCGATGTGGCCTGCAAAACCCTTGTGGTTTTGGTTTATTTGGTTGACCGGTTCATTGTTGTTTGCTAATATTAAACCCCTTGCTTGATGCGAGGCCTCTAGCTTAGGCCATGACTGTAAATTTTGGTTTTGTTCAGTTACTGTGTAAATATATATAAAAATAAAAGAAAAGTTGTTAAGCTGTAGTCTGTGAGTTTTGTTTGAAGTTGTGAGTGCATTAACTGAGTTAGACTCCTTCAATTTATTGTCTTCGTTGTATATTTTGATACTAGTAGGGTTTTACCCTAACTCGAAGTTATCACAAGTATTTACTGTTTCTTTAAAGAAAAGAACCTATTTTATTTATAATTCACTTCCATAATTGTTGGGTTATTGTTTATGTTGTATACTGGTTGGTTAAGCTCTGTGAGTCGAGCATATAAGTTGGTTAGTGGAATTTGTTAATGCAAATGAGTTGGTTAATGCAAATAAGATTTACCCTGTAATAATATTTAATTGTTACCTTCTGGGGTTTCTGTACATTGTTTTTATAATAACTTACTTTATTATAACAGAATTTGTTAATGTTGTTATATAATTTTTATCCTTTGGACTTATAAGAACTCCATGTTTTTACTGATGTACTTTGTATTTGTCAGATACAGCTTTTGAGTATAGAAATTATATTTAATTTGATGCTTACTATAATGGGATAAGTACATTACTTTATTTACTTAGTAATAATTATTCCTATCATTATATATTAACTTTATATTTAGTCAATAGAAGGTGTATAATAAGAAATTGTTTTTCTGTTATATTCTTATGCTTCTGTACTATTATACTTTATAAGAGATCCTGTCAGATTTCTGTATTATTCTATTGATGTTATAGTATTAGTGTTTATAATATGAAGAAAAGTATAAACTATTTATGTTCTGACCTGTAAACTATATGATAGTATTTGTTTTAAAATTTCTAGAACATAGGTTAGTAGATATATAACTTATGTAAATTCCGTCAAACAAAATGAAAGGTTATTACACTACAATGTAATAAAAATTATCTTACTCTTAATAGTTTTAGCTTTAGAAACATATCTCTATTGGTCTATCCTCATTCACAGTTTGAATCTTATAAAATAAAAGAATACAGTGATTAATTGTCTTATTCAGAAAAGAATAACCTGTAGAGATGAATGATAATCTAAATATCCTGACACTACATAGTTAAACTTTTATAAATTCTCTTCCTTTGTTTTAAAAATAAAAATAATAAAGCTACTGGAATGATAGCTGTATAAAGAACTGTTTACTTATCGATACCTACTTCTGTTAGTAAAAAAAAAAATATAGCTTCTTTCCTTGTTCTAAAATATGACATTCATAACTTAAGTCTAACCCTAACTTTACTTCATGTACAGAATGCTATTACTTCTGATAGTAAAATAAAAATAAACATTATCTTAATCAAACTAACATTTTATTCTATAATTGCATCATACTTCCTTTATATAATTTCACCACCTGTGCTGGAGTACAATCTGGATCACTCCAGATGAGGGAAAACACAGGTGTGGTTTGTTTCTCATTCAGAATAACTTCATTACTAAACAAAATTCTATATACACTCCTCTAAGTTTTTGCATATTAACTGCTAATGAATCATTCAATCACACACAAGTAATAAAACAAAAAATATAGATATCAGAACCTGTTCTTAAACTTGGACGACAACAGCAATGGGAGGTCATTCCTCCCTACCAAATCCTGGAGAGCGCTCAAACAACGACTCCTTAGGACCCCCGAGCTTGCTCTGGTGTCTCTGGATGGAACTAGGTGCAGCAATAATCATGTACCAGTCTTGAGACTCAATACCAATCCTGAACTTATCAGTCAATTCTCTCAGCTAGCAAGCTGTATCACACCAAGTTACTGCAGTTTATCTCTCAAAACACCTTCCTTACAGTTTTCCCTTTTTCCCAATGAATTCCTTGAAGTGCATTCCACCTGAATGATTCTTCTCCTGGAAAAATATCTGAGTAGCCTTAGCTCTCTACATTGGGTACTTTTAAAAGATTGCCTAGGTCTTTTTGGGTTAGTTGTCATTTATTGAGCCACCTGCTCTGATCCCACTTTCTTGGGGGATCATGACCCCAAATGTAGGGAAGTTGCCACCTGCAACATAGGAAGTGTTTGAGGATGCTGCCACTTGTATTCTACTCTCCACCTAGTTTCTTCCACCAGTTTGACCAGTAACACTCTTATTAACAACTCTCCCAAGTTGTTGCCTCCACTTTTTATTTATTAAAAATGAAATATTCAGAATTACATTCCACTTCTTTTGACTCTACTGAGTCATCAGTTCCTACTTAGCATTAAATTTAACATAATGTCTTAGGAAATCAAATTAAAACAATTAACATTATTTTACAAAATTGGGGTATGTGACATACACACCCCCTTAAAATGTAACATCATCCTCGATGTTACTTATTCTTCATCCTCTGCAGTCCCCTGGAACAGATTCAGGTATGCTTCCCGTATCTTACTTTGCATTTCGCAAGTGGCCTCTTCAGGACTAAGGTGCTTCCATTGCACCTTCACCTATCCAATGGTGCGGTTCAACAGTGTAATTTCCATCCTCCCGAGGATACAATCCGGTTCCACCAGAATTTCTCCTTCTGGTTCCACCTATACAAAATTCCAATCAACCACATTAGTAGCATCATGAACATCCTTCTTCAAAACAGAGATATGAAAAACATTATGTACTTTCAAGTTAGGTGGTAATGCTAGCTAGTATGCAACTTGACTAATCCTAGACAAAATTTCGAATGGACCACAGTAACGTGGTGCTAACTTTCCACAACTCCCTAATCTTAGAGAGATTTTCTTTGGCCTTACCTTGATGAACACATGTTCACCTACCTAGAACTCCTTTGTAGTTCTTTTCAAGTCTGCTTGACTCTTTTGCCGATCCTGTGCCACCTTCAAATTTCCTTGCACTTGCTTCACAATTTCCTCCATTTCCTTCAACAATTCTTGTCCTAACACCAATCTATCTACTGGATTATTCCAAGAGATAGGAGTGTTGCATTTACGTCCATATAAAATTTCAAATGGACTAAATTTAGTTTATTACTGATAGTTATTGTTATATGCAAACTCTGCTAGATGTAAGTAGTCTTCCCACTTATCTGGCTGATCTTTAACATACATCCTTAATAAATCCTCCAACACCTGATTCACTCTTTCAGTCTGTCCATCTATTTGAGGATGGAAGGAGGTACTGAAATTCAATGTTGTATTTAATCCCTTAAACAAGGACTTCCAAAACTTCCCTGTAAATTTTGGATCTCTGTCTGAGATTATAACTTTCGGTACTCCATGTAACCGAAAAATCTGCTTTAAGAAGATATCAGCTATATTGGCATCCTTGTAAGTAGTTTTAATAGGAATAAAATGCGCTGCCTTGCGTAACTTGTCAACCACCACCATAATAGAGTCATTTTGATTCTGATTTCTGGGCAGTCCAGTAATAAAATCTAAGCTAATCACTTCCCATTTCCAGCTAGGAATAGGTAAAGGTTGTAAGAAACCAGCTGGGTGTTGGTGTTTAGTTTTCACCTGTTGACATTCTAAACACCTTGCAATGTATTCAGCTACCTCAGATTTCATATTAGGCCAAAAATATTCCTTTCTTAGCATGGTTACAATCTTTTGATAACTTGGGTGTTCTGAATATGGTGTTTTATGGACTTCGTCCAGAATTAATAACTTAACCTTAGGCACATTAGGTACATACAGTTTATCTTTAAATAATAAAAATTCATCTTCATTTAAACTATAACCTTTTATTAAGCTTTCTGTAGGTTCTTCTTTAGCTGTAATTTGCAATTTCTGATAAATTTCATCTTGTTTTACCCCTTCTTTAAGCTGTTCATTTAAATCAGAAGCATAAGTGCTGATTGCTGCTGTAAAGTTCAGCTTTGCGTTTCTGCTTAATGCATCAGCCACCTTATTTTCCTTACCCTTTATGTGTTGGATTTCAAAATCATATTCACTCAAGAAGGATAACCACCTTGCTTGTCTAGTGTTTAAATTAGGTTGATCTAAAAGATATTTCAGTCCTTTATTATCAGTCATTAGAATAAATTTCCTGTCCTATTAAATGATGTCGCCACATTTTTAAGGCATGTATAATAGCCGCAAGTTCTAGATCATAAGTTGCATAATTCTTTTCGTGAATTTTTAACTTCCTAGACTCATAGGCAATGACATGCCCATCTTGAGTTAGAATACCGTCTAATCCGTCATGATAGGCATCGGTGCATACTACAAAGTCCTTATTAGGATCTGATATTCTTAGAATAGGTGCACTAGTCAATAAAGTTTTTAATTTCTTAAAACTTTCTTCACATTTTGAGTTCCAATCAAATTTCTTGCTTTTCTTTTGCAAGGAAGTGATCAGATTTTCTATTCTTGAGAAGCCTTCAATGAATCTCTGGTAATAACCGGTAATTCCCATGAACGACCTAACATCCATTACATCTTTAGGAACCAGCCAATCTTCAATTGCCTGAATATTTTTAGGATCGAATGAAATTCCTTCCTTAGTCACTACGTGACCTAAGTATTGGATTTCATCCTTAAAGAAGTCACACTTACTAAACTTCGCGAAGAGTTGTTGTTCTCGCAACTCTTGTAAAACTATCTTTAGGTGTTCTTTATGTTCTTCTTCCGTTTTAGAGTAAATTAGGATGTCGTCGATAAACACAACCACAAACTTATCTAAATACTTATGCATTATATTATTCATTAAGCACATAAAGATAGCTGGGGCGTTGGTAAGCCCGAATGGCATTACAACAAACTCGTAGTGTCCATACCTTGTTCTAAAGGCTGTCTTGAAGATATCTTCATCCTTAATTCTTACTTGATGATATCCTGACCTCAATTCTATCTTTGAGAACACCGTGGCTCCACGTAATTGATCAAATAGATCATCTATGCGGGGCAATGGATATCTATTTTTAATAGTCATCTTGTTTAGCTGATGGTAGTCTATGCATAGTCGCATAGTTCTGTCTTTCTTTTTAACAAAGATGACCGGTGCTCCCCAAGGAGACACACTAGGTCGAATTTACTTTTTATCAATTAACTCTTTTAATTGTGATTTTAGCTCATTAAGTTCTAAAATGTTCATTCGATACGGAGCTTTGTAGCTAGGTACCGCACCCGGTACTAGCTCAATAGTGAAATCCAATTCCCTCCTTGGAGGTAATCATGGAATTTATTCTGGGAATACGTCAATATATTCTTTTAAAACAAGAATGTTTTCTATTTTTAACTTATCTGTTTTAGTTTTACCTTCCTCATTTGTAATAGTTACTGCATAGGCTTTACATCATTTTCTAACAGCCCTTTTAAGTTGTAAAGCAGAAATCTATCTGATTATAGTTTTTCTAGGAATACCCTTAACCTTTATTGGTTGTTCATCACTATTTAAACACGTGAAAGTTTTATCATAACAATTTAAAACTACCTTATGCTGTTCTAACCAATCCATGCCAATTAGTAAATCATATGAGCCAAGTGGCAAAACATTAAGCTTTATTGTAGTTTTAAATTCATCCATAAGTAAAGCACATTCTTTCACAAAACAGGTTACTTTTATTTTTTCCCCAGTGGCTAATTGAACTAACCAGGAATTCTCAAACTTATCTACAGACAACTTACATTTCTCCACTATATGAGGTGCGATGTAACTAAGACTAGGTCCTGGATCAATTAAAATGGTTCCAGGGGTTTGATTAATCATACCTTCTACTTCCACCATAGAAGTCTGATAGTCAGCTTGGTGGTTCTCCAAAGCTGCATTAATTCTGGGCATACTCCTCACTAGTTCTCCAATGGTCATCTCCTCCTGCACAGTATGAATATTGTTGACTGACTTTTTCTGGTTTGGACAGACCGAGGCATAGTGCGGGCCATTACATTCCCAACACTTAACAGGCTCCTTACGTTCAAAAATCTTAGTAAAATTCCCATGGTTATTTGCAGCTTCCTTGCCCTTAAAATTATTCGAATTATTGGAAGTACCATTCCTATTTCCCTGGAAATTATTGTTGTTAGAATAATTTTTAGTTTTATTATTCTTGAAATTCCTATGAGGTACAAATTCCTTCTTCTTGAACTCAGGCTGATTGTTATTTTTCTTATCCTTCCAATTGGCCAAGCCTTCCTTCTTCCAGTTCTGCTCAAAACAAAAATTAGCCTTCCTCATAGCTTCCTCTAGAGTATTCGGGTTATCATACTCAATTTTGTCCTTAATATGATACGGTAGACAGCTGAGAAATTGTTGCACTTTAGGTTTCTCTTCTACTAGGTAAGGTACATACCTAAGCAAGCTTAAGAATTTACTGTTCAAATCCTTCATAGTCATTGAACCTAACTTGAATTCATAAAAATATTTAGCTCTTTCTTCGTAATATTGTTTGGACAAAAATTTCTTCTTGAAATACCTTTTAAAGGTACTCCAATTAACTTCTTTTTCCCTGATACCCTTGACTCTCTTCAGATCTTGCCACCATATGTCATCTTTTCCAGAGAGATTATATATTGCCATCCTTGCCTTTAGCTGATTAGAATAATTGTATATATGAAAATACTTCTTCATCCCGGATAACCAATACTCTGCTTCCTCCCCTTTTTCGGTCTCTCCATTAAAAGTTGGGGGCTTTATCTTCTTAAACTCCCCTGAAATTTCCTCATATGGTCTGTATTTCTTCTTTCTGTCCTACAAATCATCTTCACTACTATCACTAGTAGTATGATAAATTTGTCGTTCACCAAACCCTTCAAATTATGAACTACTTTCATTTTTCTCCAGCTTCATCTTTTTAGATCTTCTTTGATGACTAACATCCTTAGATTCTGATCTTCTGATCCTTCCTTCAGTTTGGAATTTTTCTATTAAAATTTGGTTCAATTCTTCCTGAGCCTTCAAAATCCTCTCATTCTCCCTCTTGACTGATTCCATTTCAGTATTCAAATCTTTTACAGTCTGCAACAGCTCTGAAGAGTTAGTAGTCACCTCTTCTAACATAGGTTCTCTCGGCAATTGTCTTGTTTCTGTGTCTGGAGACTCCTCCTGTGCATACTCTCCTAGCTTTTCCATACCTACCTGTTAAACTTTAGAAAAATGACATTTTATGTTCTTAACATGAAACAAAATATATGTTAGCATCTTATTTTAATTTACTGTTCTATGAAATCTAGTCGGGCTGCATCAAGGCCTAGTGTTTGAACCTTGTGCTCTGATACCACATGTCAAAACCCCAGAATTTCTGAAAAACTTAAAATTTTCAAAATACAGATAAATTTCATAAAAGCAGTCAACTGATTATTTAATTAGTTAAATGTTAATGAATTCATTATCTGAATTATCTATTTGATTATGTTTATCTTATAGAACAATTCTTTTTCAATTTACTGACTTGTTTTTCTTTGCGACCACAAGGTGGAACTGTCATGATACTCTAGGCTTACTTAGCTTTCGAGCTAACGCAGAAATTTTTCCTGTTCTTACAAACTTACAGGTAAGAAGTTCGGGTGCTTCTTGTCAAAATTCTAAAGCATTCAATTATAAGTTCATCGCATAAAATAGCTTAGTAAAAGAATATAAAAGCTATTAAATTTCCAAAGCTTATCGAGGTAAAATCATTAAACTATCCTTCTCTTTAAGACACTATGAGATTTAGTTCTATTAGTTAATGGCGACAGCTGCTTTCTTTCTAGTAGATGTAATTTATAGTTATTAAAGCGTACTGAACCCTTCGATGTCTACACTATTCGTCAAGTGTAAAAAATGCTTTAAATGTTTCTTGGCAAGCAGTTTTATGAATGACAGAGTTGTTAAGTCAAGGGTCTAACTTTAATTGTGCATAAATACATTTACATCATGATGGATTTGATTACTGTATGTGATAAGAACGTAATTTATATTGATAAGGAGTTTAAGTATGACTGTTCCCAAATTTTAAAACCTTGAAGTTTAACGAGATTACATCTTTATTATTAGCTATTCTTGAAGAGGATTAAACTAGTGTTGATGCGTAGAGTTCTTTTACACATAAACTAATCAGAGGATACGGTTTAGTTAGTATTAATAATCATCAAAAGGTTACTTATTGTCAAAAATGACTAATATGCTTAACATTTTTGTTTACCAACTTAAGGGTTTACACAACATATACTCCAAAACATAACTAGAGTTATTTTCATAAGATGAATATCTCATCGTGAACAGGTTTTATACAATTCCTTTCATAGATATAAAAAGGGCATATCCTTCATGGATTATAACCATTGATAGAATACAAAACATAATAGTTTTAAGGCCTAACTTTTTAGGTTGATGAGTCTTTTGTTAAAAGAATCAAGAGGCTAAACCCTTGTCATAATTATTATAGTTTATGGTAAGGCTACTATGCAAGCATAGACAAAAGGGTTAAGAAACATAGAACGCACCATAATGAAATTATGGTTTACCCTTGATCTACGCTTACAATCTATGATTATATGCCTCCTATACAAGTATAAGTTCTAGGTTACGCATTGGTAAAGATCCACGCTATGATATCATCCTACTCATCGTTCTAAGGTTTACTTGGTTGAACTTTACAATGTGCAGGTTGGTTGACATTTGGAACAAGGAACCTTGTAGAATCTTCTTATCGCATGATTTGGATTGCAAATCATTTGGATACTTGCTCGCTGGAAACTATATTGTTTTTACCCACTGCATGCCAATTATTAATCTGTCAACGTAGGCTCGTCGTAGCCAAGTGTTTGGAGGTTAAAAGGGCAATCTCAAACCCTAGTTTGTCATTCCTTCGTCGCCTTCGGGCCTCCGGCCGCTCTGCTGCTACACTCCTGTCTGCACTATCACTTGCACTTGCTGTTGGTAATCTTCCTGCTTGTTCTATTCCCTGTGAGCTCATCCAAATACACAGTAAGGAAGTGTTGTTACCAATGTTTGTTGCTTGAGCATAGGTCAGTGGTTCTTTCTTCAGGTTTTCACCATCTTAGCGTGCTCAGTCGTGAACTCTTCGACTGTAAGGAGTCCCCTTCTTCTTTGGATTGGCATTAAGATTTGTGGCCTTTCGATTCAAGGCTATTGGGCATAGGGTTTCACCATAGAGTAGTGCCTTTGGCAGGATAAGAAGTGACGATCCGAGCCTATTTAGTTGTTGTACTTGCTATTCTTATTCTCAGTCATGGTTGGTTGCTTGTTGTGTGGTAACCTCCTTCCTTCTTGCAGCTAATGAAGGGTTTCCTTCTCCTTGCACTGGTGGTTGCCCTTCTGATTGTGGGTGGTCGTGCTTCAGTAAGATTCTAGGTAAGAAACATTATAAACCCTTCCATTAAATTCACAGTTTTAATTTAATACACAATTGTTTATTTTGTATACAAGTTTTAACACTATCATTCTTCTTGTTCTCAGGTGTTGGCCTGTCTCCCTTTGCATGGCTAGTGCGAGGCTGAGGCAACTGCTTGTTGGTTCACGAGTAAGCCCTGGGTTATCCATGGCAATTCCTTCTTGTTTGGTCCCTTATGGTTCCTTTAATAGTTGGCCGCTGTGGCCTGCAAAGCCCTTGTGGTTTTGGTTTATTTGGTTGACTGGTTCGTTGTTGTTTGCTGATATTAAACCCCTTGCTTGATGCGAGGCCTCCAGCTTAGGCCGTGACTGTAAATTTTGGTTTTGTTCAGTTACTGTGTAAATATATATAAAAATAAAAGAAAATATATTAAGCCATACTCTGTGAGTTTTGTTTGAAGCCGTGAGTGCATTAACTGAGTTAGACTCCTTCAGTTTATCGTCTCCGTTGTATATTTTGATACTAGTAGGGTTTTACCCTAACTCAAAGTTAGAACAAGTATTTACTGTTTCTTTAAAGAAAAGAACCTCTTTTATTTATAATGCACTTCTGTAATTCTTGGGTTATTGTTTATGTTGTATACTGGTTAGTTAAGCTCTGTGAGTCAAGCATATAAGTTGGTTAATGGAATTTGTTAATGCAAATGAGATTTACCCTGTAATAATATTTAATTATTACCTTCTGGGGTTTCTGTACATTGTTTTTATAATAACTTACTTTATTATAATAGAATTTGTTAATGTTGTTATATAATTTTTATCCTTCGGACTTATAAGAACTCCATGTTTTTACTGATGTACTTTGTATCTGTCAGATACAGCTTTTGAGTATAGAAATTATATTTAATTTGATGTTTACTATAATGGGATAAGTACATTACTTTATTTACTTAGTAATACTTATTGCTATAATTATATATTAACTTTATATTTAGTCAATAGAAGGTATATAATAAGAAAGTGTTTTTCTGTTATATTCTTATGCTTCTGTACTATTATACTTTATAAGAGATCCTATCAGATTTCTATATTATTCTATTGCTGTTATAGTATTAGTGTTTATAATATGAAGAAAAGAATAAACTATTTATGTTCCGACCTGTAAACTATATGATAGAATTTGTTTTAAAATTTCTAGAACATAGGTTAGTAGATATATAACTTATGTAAATTATGTCAAACAAAATGAAAGGTTATTACACTAAAATGTAATAAAAATTATCTTACACTTAATAGTTTTAGCTTAGAAACATATCTCTATTGGTCTATCCTCATTCATAGTTTGAATCTTATAAAAGAAAAGAATACAGTGATTAATTGTCTTTTTCAGAAAAGAATAACCTGTAGAGATGAATGATAATCTAAATATCCTGACACTACATAGTCAAACTTTTATAAATTCTCTTCCTTTGTTTTAAAAATAAAAATAATAAAGCTACTGGAATGATAGCTGTATAAAGAACTGTTTACTTATCGAGACCTACTTCTATTAGTAAAAAAAATATATAGCTTCTTTCCTTGTTCTAAAATATGACATTCATAACTTAAGTCTAACCCTAACTCTACTTCATGTACAGAATGCTATTGCTTCTGATAGTAAAATAAAAATAAACATTCTCTTAATCAAACTAACATTTTATTCTATAATTGCATCATACTTCCTTTATATAATTTCACCACCTGTGCTGGAGTATGATCTGGATCACTCCATATGAGGAAAAACACAGGTAGGGTTTGTTTCTCATTCAGAATAACTTCATTACTAAACAAACTTATATATACACTCCTCTAAGTTTTTGCATGTTAACTGCTAATGAATCATTCAATCACACACAAGTAATAAAACAAAAAATATAGATATCAGAACCTGTTCTTAAACATGGACAACAACAGCAATGGGAGGCTGTTCCTCCCTACCAACTCCTGGAGAGCGCTCAAACAGTGACTCCTCGGGACCCCCGATCTTGCTCTGGTCTCCCTGGCTAGAACTAGGTGCAGCAATAATCACATACCAGTCTTGAGACTCAATACCAATCCTGAACTTATCAATCAATTCTCTCAGCTAGCAAGCTGTATCAGACGAAGTTACTGTAGTTTATCTCTCAAAACACCTTCCTTACAGTTTTCCCTTTTTCCCAATGAATTCCTTGAAGTTCATTCCACCTGAATGATTCTTCTCCTGGAAAAATATCTGAGTAGCCTCAGCTCTCTACATTGGGTACTTTTAAAAGATTTCCTAGGTCTTTTTGGGTTAGTTGTCATTTATTGAGCCACCTGCTCTGATCCCACTTTCTTGGGGGATCATGACCCCAAATGTAGGGAAGTTGCCACCTGCAACATAGGAAGTGTTTGAGGATGCTGCCACTTGTCTTTTTCTCTCCACCTAGTTCCTTCCACCGGTTTGACCAGTAACACTCTTATTAACAGCTCTCCTAAGCTGTTGTCTCCACTTTTTATTTATTAAAAATAAAATATTTAGAATTACATTCCACTTCTTTTGACTCTGCTGAGTCATCAGTTCCTACTTAGCATTAAATTTAACATAATTTCTTAGGAAATAAAATTAAAACAATTAACATTATTTTACAAAATTGGGGTATGTGACACTATGGGCGGTGCTATTACTTAAGAGCAAGATATCAGTCGTGATCAATAACTGGACTTAGTATATTCCTAATCCAAAACTCTGTATGACCTAATCCCTCAAGCTCCTCGTCCTAGCATGGACCCTTCCAAGCCACCTGTAGAAAATATTGTTGATGGAGTTGTTGATTCAATCCATCCTTCATCAATAACTAAGACTGCCAAGCAACAAAATGCTTATGCTATTACTCCTTATGCTCCTATGGTTTCCGTTGAGGTGAATGCTATCCAAAGTACACAAACACTTGGTAATAAGAAGAAAGGAAAAGGAAAAAAATAAAAAAATTTGGAAACCAACAGGAGAATCCCAAGGCTATGGCCATAGAGAAGGATAATAAAGGAAAGAGAAAGGCCAAGTACCCCTTCCTGTTGTGTGGTGGTGATCACTTCATGAAGGAGTTCCCTTTTCGTGAGGTGATTAGTAAATTTCTAAAGAGTAACCCTACACCAGCGGTGCTTACTGATCCCTTCCCATCTCAACACAATTGATAGATCACATGTCTAATCAAGGGACCTGTAATTCTATGGAAGAAATTAGAATGACTTCCTCAAAAACTGTT
Source organism: Pseudotsuga menziesii (assembly GCA_001517045.1). Taxonomy (NCBI): domain Eukaryota; kingdom Viridiplantae; phylum Streptophyta; class Pinopsida; order Pinales; family Pinaceae; genus Pseudotsuga; species Pseudotsuga menziesii. The sequence goes on along the minus strand of LPNX010261376.1, from coordinate 234,142 downwards.
AATTTAAATACTTGTAGTTAGTCATACGACAAGAAAATAGAGAAGAAAGATGAAAGTACTTCTTCCGAGAAAGTTCCTTCCACTAGTTCCCCTCCCTCTTCGTATAATGGCCCTCTCACCATCGAGAAACCTAATATTGATTTGATTTTACAACCACCTAAGAGTACCCTCAAGAAGGTTGTTTTTAATCCCAATGCCTGAGCTGTACAATTCTACAATGTCGTTGAAGATTTGGCTTAGGCACCTTGTGAAATTTCTACCCTTGAGGTACTCCAAAGCTGTCTAACGCAGCGTAAAAACCTGTTAATGGAATTGGGAGCATTAGACCCAAATAACACCAACCTAATCCATTTCAATGTGGAGAACTATAAATCCAGATTACCCCACCAACTCACATTTCAAATTACAACTATAGTAGTTGGAAGAAAGGTTCATAGGACCATTTTGGATGAGGGAGCTTCAACCTCAATTTTGTTCATATCCTGCTAAAGGTCCATTGGTTCTCCTAAACTTACAAAGTCACCTAAAACCTTAAAATATTTCTATGGATGAGGTTTCCAGCCTCATGGTATGTTACCAGCCCTTTCAGTTGAGCTTAGGGGAAATAGTGTTTCCATTCAGGTGGAAGTATTTGATGCCCCGTTGTATTACAATCTTCTATTAGGGAGAAACTGGTTTTATGCCATGACTACCATTGCTTCAATAGTATTTCAAACTCTCCAGTTTCCTCATTTGGGGAAGATTGTAACTATCAATCGACTTGACTTTTGTTCACTAGATATTGCTACTCCTACCGCAAATAAAATCCATATGCTAGGTTAGTCCCCTCCTCCTTATGGGAGTGTTTCGCTCCTCCCCTCCTAGGACGGAAGTGGCAACCATGAACATGATTTCCATGATTGGATATAGTCATAAAGGCAAAGAAGTTATTCAGTCATCCTCTCTTGGCCCTTATGAAGCACTTTATGATGTTGTGCAATCTGCTACCGATGTCCATTATGTTGATCTTCATCTAGTAGCTCCAGATCCTTACCACCTGCCCTACTGGCTAGAACCGTCCTGCCCTACTCTAGACTATCTTGCTCAGAATTTTCCATCAGATGAGTCCATTATGGAGATCATGAGTATGGATGAACCCATATGGGAAGATCATCATCACTAATCTTCTTTTCTTCCTAACTCTAGTTCGTTAAATTTTGACCTTGTATCTCTTATTAGCACTGATATTGTCAACGATTTGAAAATGCCTGTATTATTGCAAGACAGATTCCAAAGGAAATATTTTGAACACTAATAAGACAACCCTGATTGACATATCATTCAAGCCCGCAACTGTTGAGCATGTTCATGTAGGCCAGAACTGTTCGACGGAAGAAACTAAAAAATTATAGAGCCCTTTTCAAAGAATTCCGTGATATTTTTTCCTGGACGTATGAGGAGATGCCTGGGATCGATCTGTCAATTGTTGTACACAATATTAAAACCTATCCCATTGCAAAACCTGTCTGACAAAAATTACATCAAGTCCATCCTAGGAAGGCTATGGCTATTAAAGCTGAGGTGGAAAAACTTCTAAAGGCGGGGTTTATTTATCCCATACCCCTGACGAAATGGGTATCTAATATTGTCCTTGTCTCTAAGAAGCAAGGCACTATTAAAGTATGTATCGATTTTTTAGACTTAAATAAGGATTATTCTAAGGACAATTTCCCTACTCCACACATCGATTAGATCATCAATAACTATGCTAGGAGCATCATCTTTTATTTTATGGATGGATTTATGGCTACAATTAGATAGTGATTCTGCCCACCAATCAGCATAAAACAACAATCATTTTCCCTTGGGGAACCTTCGCATATCAAAAGTTACCTTTTGGCCTGAAAAACATCTAAGTTACATTCCGACGAGCCATGTCCTATGCCTTTCACAATATCAAGCAGATCATGGACCCATACCTTAACGATCTCCTTTCTCATTCACAACAACGGGAGGACCATCCAGGGAACCTTAGAGACATTTTTCTTAGCTATCGTCATTATAATATTTGGCTTAATCCACACAAATGTGTCTTTTGTGTTTAGACTAGACGTCTTCTTGGCTTTGTGGTTTCCAAATATGGCATCCGAATTGATCCTTTGAAAATTGTTGCTATCCTGGCCTTACCCACCCCGACAAACATCACTGAACTCCAAAATTTGCAAGGGAAGGAAAAATTTCTTCGTCGTTTTGTATGCAACTTTGCAAAAAAAATGCATGGTTATATGCGTCTCCTGAAGAAGGAAACTCTGTTCTTCTGGGATGACTAGGCCCAATGAGCTTTTGATAATATGAAACATGCTTTGACCCATTCACAGGTTTGCACCCACCAGATTATTCAAAATACTTTCTATTGTATGTTGCTACCTCCACTACTACCATTGGAATGGTTCTAGTGCAGGAAGATACCAATGGCCAAGAACATGTGATATATTACCTAAGTAAGAGTCTCATTTACTCTGAAACCCATTACTCAGATGTGGAGAAGTTAGCTCTGGCTACAGTCATTGCTGTACAAAACTTTCATATTTACATTCTACTTCGTACCACAACTGTACTCGTAGATCAAAACCCCATGTACTACATTCTGAATCGTCAGGTACTAGGGGGAAAGTATTCTCACTGGATTGTTATCTCGCAATAATTTGATCTTGAGTTCGCCAAGGCTACTTTGAAGAAATCCTTGGTTTTTGCGGATTTTATGTGTGACCTTCCCTGTTCTTTGACGGAAACCTAGCCCAACGATTCATTCCCAGATGAATTTTTGTTCTTGATAAGCAAAACTGATCCATGGTATGGAGATTTGATTCTCTATCTCCAAACTCAAATATTTGAGCCTGACATATCCCATGATGATCATCATCATATTCGCCACCTGCAAAGCACTATCTCATTTTGAATGTATATTTTACCGACATGGTATCGATTCAATCCTTCGACGGTGCCTTACACATGAAGAGGCTGAACATGTTCTAAATGACTGCCACTCTGAAGGATGTGGTGGTCATCTTTCTGGGATGGCTATAGCCCAAAAAATCCTTCGCATTGAGTATTTCTGGCCTTTGATATTTAAATATTGTCATGAAGCTATTAAAAAATTCCCACCCTGTCAACACTTTTATCCAAAAAAGTGCACCCACCATGCTCCTTTACACCCCGTCATTGCAGTTGGCCCTTTTTCCAAGTGGGGTATTGATTTTATGCATTGTAAGCCTACCTCATCTAGGGGGAATGGTAACATCATCGTAGCCGTCGATTACTTCACAAAATGGGATAAGGAAATTCCTACATATGAAGAGGATGGTAATATTTCTGCCCTATTTTTATTCAACCATGTGATAGATAGGTTTGAAGTCCCACAAGCTATAGTCACTGACCATGGATCTTATTTCCGAAATTAAATGATTGTTGAGTTAAGCACTAAGCTGGGTTTTCTCCATGAAGACTCAACTCCGTATTACCCATAGGCTAATGGTCAAGTAGAGGCCAGTAACAAGGTTTTGAAAACCATGCTACATAGGATGGTTGGAGTTCATAAATCCAACTGGAACTTGCCTCTATTCTCCACACTTTGGGCTTATAGGACTTCAGTAAACACAACAACTAGTTTCACACCCTTTCAGTTGGTCTATGGACTAGAACTTATCCTCCCTATCGAGTGTCAAATCCCGTCACTTAAACTTGCAATAGAACTTCTCCCAAACACTTCCGTCGAGGAAGAGAGATTTTTGTACTTAACCAACCTTAATGAAAGTAGAAGAGATGATGCCTTGGCTAACGGGGCACAAAAAAAACATGTTAAGGCACAATATGACAATTCTGTTCAACCTCGTGTTTTCAATGAAGGTGACCTAGTCCTAACTTATGATCAGAGACATGATAAAATAGGGAAGGGAAAGTTTGAATCTATGTGGTATGATCCATTTGTCGTTAGTAAGGTATTAGAGAAAGGGGCTTACGAGCTCGTAGACTATGACGAGATACCCTTTGGGAAACCTCATAATGGGTTGTACCTGAAGAGGTACTATTCTTAAGTCATTTCTGTATGGTATCTATTGAGTATATGGTTTTCATTGATGTAAAAAGTGTTCACAAATGACAAAGAAATAACCAACGTATATGATGGCTGAACCTACTCAGTAAAAAACTAAGGTAGTCATGATATGGCATGGCATAGTTGGGCATGTGGCATGACATATATGATGACATGGAGTAAAAATATCAAGTGAAGGAGGATCGGTTTTGAAATATCAAGATCGAACGATGGACATTGATCCCGCATAAGATCGAACGGTTAGGAAACATCCCGCAATACGGAAACAAAATTGTGGAGGAAAAGTTGCGGGGAGGCAACTTTGGAAAATTGGTTAGGCATCCCACAAGATGCATGTAGAAGCAAAGTTGTGGGGAGGCAACTTAGAAAAGTTGGTTAGGAATCCTGCATCCCGAAATCTGAAGATTGGATGGCTGAGATCAATTTTGCCAAAAATAGATCAATGATGTGGAAAGACCATTATGGAAAGGAAATTGCGGAAGTATGAAAATTGGAAAGCGCAATTCTGCATCCCGCAATAGGCAAGATCAACTGTCGAGAATGAATCCACAAAATCTCAATGGTGTGGAAGAAATATTGCAGAAAATATGGTTGCAGAAAGAAGTTTGTGGAAAGGATAAAAAGGATGAATTGACATCCCGCATCCCGCATCCCACAAACTGGAGATCGACGGTCAAGAAAAATGCTCGATGAAGATCAACGGTTAAAAATCATTGTGAGGTAATTTTTAATGGGGAAAGGAGATTTCAAGGATGACATCTGTAGAATAGATCTACGGTCTAGATCATACTTGACAGTAGGATCAACGGCTCCAATTAAAACTAGTAAATATCATTGCAAAAAGAGTTTTTGCATTGCATAAATATCAGAGAACGATAAAGAGTGCTATGGAGTTGAGATCTGAGGCTGAGGGAGGAATGAAACATCAAAATTTGGTGAAGCAATGTGATGAATTGAAAAGGTAAGTGTTATTTGTGTGTGTTTGTAAACAAACAGTCACGACCCAAATTGAAAAGACGCAGCAATGAAGAGTTGCATTGAAATGATGAAGGTACTAGGTATTTAAATGAATTTTGTGTTCTAAATGAAGTGTCTTTGTTAACCAGTTTAATAGAGTCCATAGTGAATAGCTTACAGCTATTCCACAATCTGAATAAATCAGATTAGGGTGGTAGGGCAGTCCTAGGGCAGACCACAGGTCTGCAGGGGGGGTCGAAGCCTCTTTCCAGTCGTAGCTGGAGAACAAGGTGTTGTAGCATCTTTGTTTGTTAAAAATAGATAGAAAACCATAAGGGGTGTTGTAGCATTCTGTAGCTGCAGGAAAAACCTAGGGTGTTTCTTGCATCCTTTCTGTTGTAGCAGATAAACAATTTTTTTAAATTCATCTTCATAATGAGTATGAGTTGGTGGTTTGCTCTTTGAGGTTTCCATGATAAAATCTGTGTTGTAATTGTTGATTATTTTTGTGTTTTAGTTTAAAAAAGGTCAATACTGATTCACTCCCCCCCCCCTCTTAGTATTGTGGGATAAACCAATAGTACCTTGTATATATGTATATTTGACTTTCGGTATGTTTTGGCATTTTCAATATGGTTTTGAGTTTGATGTCCATACTGCTTATACCATGTTTTGGTTATGCAGATTGGATGGCTTTCTATGGTTTCAATGATGGTGCATGTCGTCATACCTTGAACCTTGCTTCAGATTCTTGGGTGTTATATTCCCTAGCTCATGAAGTAGTGTTGCCACCTTTCACACACCTGGGTCACGTGGCAGAAATCTTCAAGCCATTCGGTGTGTCCTTGGGGGTAAGTCTCTAGTCAAGGCTGTCACCTTGTTCTTGACTCCTCTGTTTAGGCTCAACTCCTAACGGAGCCAAGGGGGGTAGACCCTATTAAGTTACTAAGGATAATTACTTAGTGTTGTGATGTTAAACTGATTGAGTTACTTAGGAGTTTGCAATTTAACTATAGATGATCAAATATGGCAAGATACAAAAGATGAACACACGAAAGCACAATGCTGAGACACAATATATATATAAAGCAAGAAAATAACCAGTGCCTTAGAATGGAGTCAAAAAATAGAAACAATGTACTTGCGCGTGCTTGGAGTGAGTGTTTTGCGATTGCCTCTTGGTATGTTTTAAGTTAAAATTGAAGTGTGAGTTGATTAAAATTAGGCAAAGGGGGGACTCCAGATATACCCTAGAGTACTTGGAGTATGTCCAAAACTAAACCTTCACGGCTACCTGCAAGGAATATGTGGGATGAAATGGAGTCTCTAGGTCTATTGTTCATAATGCACCTGTTAGGGTGTGACAAAGATCGGCACCTCGAGGTCACTTTTCAGAAGTTCCCGCTTCCTTTGGGTATTTTGCCACCGTGATGGTTCGATCTAGGTGTTGGATTTTCACCTGTTGGTTTGTTAATTTGAGAGAGTGAGTCCTAATTATACTAGTCACTCAAGTGCTTTTGATACAGCTTGACTGATCAGACGAACCGCATCCAAGTGCAGAGCATACACACTGGAGTCTTGTCAATTTTAGTAAGTTTTGAACTGGGTGTTCTTGTTTAAAAGAAACCCCTCCAGGAACCTATTTCGATCCAAGTGGATCTCAATCGGGGAATCGAGGAGGGGTTAATTTTATAATATCTGAAAATAAATGATCAAAAGAAAACAGATACACAATTCTAGTTTTCTAATTAGTCCTACCACAAATCTCTTTCCCCTTTCGGGTCAATTGGGAAGTCGTGGGGTAAGTATTAATTTTACTTTGAGATATAAAGTATGGAATATTAAATTAATAATAAAATAAATTATACTACCCTGCAGATTAGATCAATACTAGCTTGAAAAGAAATGAGCAAAAAACAACAAAAATGACACCGACGCAAATCCCCCCAGGGGGGATGGGGAATGGGCTCAAAAGAGCCTATTCAAAAATAATTTTATTAACAGTGGTCACAATATCAGAGAACTGATATAATTCCTCTTGATCCTTATATGGATTGAAATCAAGAGATTACAAGGTGCGAAAATAAAGGTTCTAGTCAAAAGAGAGACCCCTAGGGGGATTTGAACGCTCCCGAGGCCACTTCCGAACAGCAGCTTCCTTTATTTATGTCAAACCTGCTAAAAAACAGCAATAATATCAGAATGAAATATGCCCAAAATCACTTTAAGAGTACCTTTGTATCTGCCTACCTTAACTCAAAAGAGATGAACTTAAAACTAGCTAAAGAGGTGACAAAGGAACCAAGGAAAGAAAGATTTCCTTGGTATATTGGCTTGCTCTTTGTGCAGCCAATGAAATATGCACTGATATTGAAGAATATTAAATTTTATCATACAGCAAATGAAACTAGCATAACGGCAAGCTACGAATTTTCACTAAAATGCTTGCGAAAATATGGTAATTTTAGCTAGATCTCTTAAAATTGAACTTTATGTGCAAAACAAAACTAAGATCTAGACTATGAGCTTCAAGAGGATATATCTATGTTGAAATTACTTTTAAGATGATAGATCTAAACCAAAACAAAGCTATGAAAAGGTAACCGGGTGAAGAGTTGATCTTGAGGGAGGAAGAGGAGGAGAGAAATGTCGGTTTCCTTGAAGATCCACAGTGGAGCTTTCAGGTGGAATGTAGAGGGACTATGCCTTTGGAAGGTTTGAAGAGAATGAATAAGCAAACTATATCAGCATCCTCTCCAATGTAGGAACCTGCAGCTCAGCTGAAATCAAAGAACTTGCCAAGAAACTTATGAGATCCGATTAGTACATACACAGAGATTCAAAATAACATGCATATAAGCTTATAGGACATGTTGAATCTAGATCTCTAAACATGCATCAAAGGAAGGAGATGATCAATAAACATATTTAAAAGCACCCTTCCTATAAAGATTATAATAAGCCTATTATCAATCTTGACAACGTATCTACAAGAAATTAGCAAAAAATGAATACAAATACAGGTTACCTCAGTAAAATGACGGAAATAATCATCCACACATGTAATGGCACAACATCGTCTAGCCTCCAAAGATTTTCTTTATTTCAAATGAAGAATTACAACAGTACAATAGCTGCAGCACCTCAATCCTAGTTCTAACTCCTATAAGAGGAGGCTTATGCTTGGATATATACAAAAACAAGGAGATCCATCCCAGGGGGGGCACAAATCCCAAGGAGATAGACCAAATATGTTGATGGAGAGTCCATCAATGCCTGATCTATGTCTAACTGAGCCAGATCTGGGTCTCACTGAGTGCAATTGTCAATAGGAGAGCTGATCTGACTGACACCTCAACCTGTTGACTGAAGCATCCACCAAAACTCATCCAGGTGAGCCAAAACGTGTTGAGGAGAGAGGGAGGGTGAAATTCCCCATAAAGGATGCTGAAGATCAACTCTGGATCTGATTTGATCACCTCCTTCAGTTAAGGATTTGTCAGATCCAGTCAATCTGCTTCAGATCTGACTGATTTCAATCAAATCGGCTGAGAATCCACTGATCTATGATTTTGGATTTGCTCCATTATTCATCAATTTATTAATTAAAATAATTAACAATTGATTTTTGGGACTTTCTCACC